>OU015462.1:7489395-7589094 GCA_907164805.1 Brachyptera putata | reverse complement strand
TATGTACATTGCTCGAGTTCATTCGCATCGCCATCTTAGTACTTGATTTTCATAGCCACGATTTATTTGCATCAGTTCACCATGAAGTATTAATATATAACCGACTCACTCGAGAGTGAATTCACATGAAACTTACTTGTGTTATAGTAGTAAATTCGATAAACTTATGAAAGAATCTGATATTGGCTATAAATTACCAGAAGTTCTAGATTATCATATTCATCCGAATCGTTAAGTGTGCTAGGGAGTCGATTCAGCGAAATATTAGTTTTCATTGATATTTCTCGAAAGGAACGAGATATCAACATTGTCAAAATTATGATGAGAAGGGATCCCAGGTATTTCTGATAACTCCAAGATTGAGAAGTATTCAACACATTTCGGTCAATTGTCAAACACATACAGTTGGAAATGTGTTTTCTCACCTGTATACGTTTGGCGATCATAATGAGATGTATTCATATAATTATTTTAATATATATATATATATATATATATATATATATATATATATATATATATATATATATATATATATATATATATGTGAACGAAGGTTTTCAGGGCCGCTGATGGATGGTAACGAAATCTTTGCGGTAATCTGCCCTCTTGGAATGAGATGTGGTCCTAAAAAGGACCTGTAGTCTCGACGTTTCGGAAGTCCTTGTACTTCCATCCTCAGGAGTCGGTCTGGTCTGCTGAACTGGTCTGCTGAACTGGTCTGCTGGACTGCGATCGAATGACGATGATCTGCCCAGCACCAGTACTTATACCCACTTGGTTTGGGTCGTCGTTCTCTCAGCGGTCCGCCGGCTGCCAGCCAATGGCGCGTGAGTAGTCGTGGACGAGTGTACTCGCCTTCTGGTTGGCTCGCGTGTTGTTGCTGCTGCCTTGGGGCCGGCGCGAAGCTGGTTCGCGGTTTTCTCTGCGGTCCGCCGGTTTTCGGCCAATGGCGTGCGAGTTGCTGGCTGTATGTTGGAGCTCGGACTCGTTGTAGGTCTGCTGTTCGTGAGTGTGGCCCTGGTAGTTTGGCTTCGAGTGATGGGTCTCGGGGCTGCCTCAGCACTGGGTAATTGGACTGCCCTACGTCTCTTGTCGAAAGGACAAGGACAAGGACTTCCGAAACGTCGAGACTACAGGTCCTTTTTAGGACCACATCTCATTCCAAGAGGGCAGATTACCGCAAAGACTTCGTTACCATATATATATATATATATATATATATATATATATATATATATATATATATATATATATATATATATATATATATATATATATATATATATATATGGCATATTATTTTAATATTATTATATTCTCATAGGACCATATAATTATAACTAATACCGGCACCATTTTAGTGGTATGAGTCTGTCTGTGTTTCCTCCGCATTAAAGTTTCATTATTTGAAACCGTTCGAGAGTTATCACCAGAAAACTGATATTTCTCAAATCGACTCCCATAATCGCTTACATCGGAATTCCTTCAACATTTCATCAACACAGTAGATCGTGTGCCTGCTTGGACTCTTTATGAAGCACTGCTTGGATATACAAAGCCAGAAGAACCTGGGTTCGAGTCCCGCTGTTGGCATGATTTTTGTAACGCTTGCTCTAATATCATCACTTCGAAGTTTTGTCAACACACGCTCATTCACCCATACGCTTATGTAATCTAGCTGTTGGTAAGGTCATCAAATCTCATTGTCAAAAAATAATAGTATACGATGTTATACGACTGACAATCTATATTCATTCATCCATATGAGTTTTTAACTACGCATTGTGAGCCTACTGTCGACTAAGCGACTATTTGACTATTTGCGTCGGTTCCAATGTATGAAAACTTTAAATCATCAACTGAAAAAATTCAATAATGATAATGGTCATGGAAAATAATAAAAACACGAGAAGATGTGATTATATAACATTTTATCGTGGCAATTACGTTATCATTCTTTCAATTCAAATATAGAAAATAGCGCTATCAGTTTGCTTGCATGCGAACTCGAAATTTATATTATTTCAATAATTGCTGAAGATATTAAAACCACTAACTTACTTCTGCGTTTGATACGGAAATTAAAATCAGATTGAATTAATTAGCCATTTCATTTCCATTTTATTGAATTACCTAAGTAATAACAGGGAACAGTCAAATTTGATGAAGCTATCATTGAAATCTGGTATCAACAATTACGCCTGTGAATACACGCAATAATATTTCCTTTACGATTGGCAGTGGGCATAAAATACATTTGTGCAGCGCGCCAAAGCATTCGACTCTCACAAGATATAAATAATTTAGTCAATCGCATTAGTGCAGGACTGGAAATGACGTCATCGAGAATTTTCCTCCCTTCTGTTTTACATTCAGTCAACGTATTCGTAGAAAAAAACGATTAACAGACAAACTTCACTCTACTAGAAAAAAAACATATACGTTCTTGAGTGAGCGAAATAAGGCCTTTAATCGAATGCGAATCTGTTTGCAAACCTTGAGTTGCAAACAAATATGTCAGTACCATCCTGTTTCATTCATCACTCATTGGAATCATTTGTGATTAACTGGTGACACTTGTTGCTTAGATTCCTAATATGTTTCTCGATAGCTTCGATCGAAAATGAGAAAATATATTCTAATTTATCTTCATGAAAACGGCTGATCCAATTCCTGTGAAAATTCGGAACCGAATAATGGGTATCATTATTATATTAACATTCCGTGAAAATTTGTATTTATTCGGAAAAAAATATTTCTGATTAGCTCCTATTCATTTTTTCATTCTCTACTTTTTATCGAACACTTTCTCCTATTTTTCGTAATCAGTATGCTTATTATCTCGAAAACACATACTTTATTATATAATTTCATTGTATCAATTGTGTTTCTTGACAAAAACCTCGTCCCGTAAAAAATACTCTGCAATCCTGAAAATATCACTTTCATGAAATAAAAAACCTAAATCTGCGCCAAGAAGTAGGATCACAGACAGCACAGTCTTGGCGTCAAAGTTCATTGTTTTCAATTCATAATTACTTCTCTCTCTTCACTCTTGACGCGATCAGGCCCAAAGGACCGCGCGCTGCTACATGAGCTCCTCCACTGAGTCCTGTCTTCATATTTATAGTTCATAATGCATAATTTATAATTTTAACTGTCCATCATAATTCATAATTATTTACACATGATTATTCATACAAGACCGCCTCGAAGTCTTGAAACAACCGAAACGTGCCACCTCACAAACTGTCGTAATAACTCCTCTTCAGTCTCAATCAGGAAGCAAAGTTTGTAAATCGAAATTTCGATGGTAATGAATGAAATAAAAAATATATGAAAATAACACAACTTTACCAATATAACGATGACATTTATGTGTGTTATCTTGGTAGATGGCCTCGTCTCTCGTGGATATAGGTATACTATTAGTCTTCTAATTCTATTCCTAATATCTTTATCTACAACAAAAACAGTTTTTTGACCGAATGTCATTCTTTCATCTCAATTCACCATCATTCCATTCATCAGTCACCGACGCCAATTTTTCTCAGGCGTTAGTATACAGTACGTTTCCAAACCCAATATAGAAGGCCTCAAATCTGTGCATTTTTTATGTTCAACTAATAGTTTGTGAGCTCGTGATCGGTCTCAGAAAACGTGTCGCGGACAAACAAAGTTCGATGTGAACTATCTGAACTTCTTTTTGATCCATTCTCTTTTATTAAAAGGAAAGTTTTACTCCACATAGATTTTACATCAGTCAAGGATGTTATTCTTCATGTAAAAAGTGACAACGTGATTTTAATACAATCCTCATTTTGTCGTTTATCAAAAAGAGAAGAAAATTATTGATTTTTTTCTATAACCAGAAGTTTGAGAAAACTTTTCATATTGTGCTTTCTGATTGATAAAATGTCTTCTTCAACTTTCGGCTATATAATACAATGACGGCTGGTGTTTTCATATGTATATGGCCTATGTATGAATATGTGGTAATTTATTGAAATCGTCCCAAATTTGGTGAACTTTAGTAGTTTCAGTGGAATTATTGCTGATAAAATAGATGGAATTTCCATATCAATGAAATTCCCATTAAAATGTACTAAGCCTCTTGAACTCTATATTTAACGACACACTGTATCGATGACTGAGATATATTGACGTCGGTGAATGGTGAATGAGATTCTGGAAAAATTATTGTACTTGGAGTTATAGATGGTGAGAAGGGAACAGGCGTAACCTATTGAAAACGACCCATTCCGGCATTTCACATTAAAAGTACAGGGAAACCACGAGAAATCTTTGTCAGGGTGAATGAATATGGCGGGAATCGAACTCGGATCTCCTGAGTGAAGATTCAACGTGCTAGGCACTTGTGCCTCCATCTCTATAATTGAATGAATATGAATTATCTATTATCTATATGAATTGTCTATTTGATGAAGTATTTCTGATTGATGAAAAAATAACAAACTTCATATTCACCATAGGCATACTCATATTTCTCCAACGATATTTAAGAGATGGCCGAGTTTTTTATTCGTGTGTGATGAAAATGTGGTTGAGAAGCACGGTACGCATCCATGGGGAAACATTTCCCGCCAGAAAAATTCCACAGATAATAACGATCATAAACCTTTACCAGAATACAATATATAAAATCAACAAAAACATCCCAAAATCCAGACAAAGTTTGTCGAAAATGCACGTATCGTTCCATACAAATTACACGTGTCCTATTGTGAATGTTTATTATGGATCGACTGTATGTCATAAGATATTTCTCTGAATGCTGTGAAAAAAATACAAAACAATATGTTTAGATGAATAGTCACTACGATCGTTCATATGTATTATTTACATTGAAAATGTTACGACAGATAGAATTCAAGAGCGCATTGAATTCGATTCGGAAAAATATCAATTCTCGGTGATGAGGTTTGAACGATATATCAAATTTTCAATGCGGGAGAAACGAATATTTTCGCCAATTTCACGATGGCATGAGTTGAAAGAAACATTTTTTAGCGGTATAATTGTGAGAAAATATAATTAAGCGTAACCAATTGTTGACCAAAAGCTTGACATGAAGTCATTATTTCTCAAATAAGGCGAAGGACGAAAGTAATGGAAATCTTGTAATGTATTTGTTAGTTTTGTATCTTGTACTTTCAAAGTTTCAAGATCATTTATATCTGTGAAATCTCCCTGGCGGGAACTTTCGCTGGGTGCGTCACAATCCAGAAATTCCTCTATAATATATGAATATTTCACTTTTGTCAAAAAAAAATGAAAAATGATTCTCATAGAATATATCGTCGTATTCAACCATAATTGATTTGTGTGTATTATTTACGCTTCAGTCGTTGTCGTCGTTCCAGCGAATCTGATTTAGGAGAGAATGCGAATAAAATATGTGCCGGGAATTTCTCTATATTACGTCTCAAATATTTACTACATCTCGGATGGAGAGGTATTAATAGAAGTATGTAATCGCATGTTAATAAAGTGAAAAAGAAAGTGGAAAACTGTATACGGATCGTCTTTCACGTCTTCACTGGGATGCAAATAACTTTCTCATATTCAATCTCGCGTGTCGCTGTTCAGTCGAGAGTCGTTTATTTATGTTCTTAATGGTTCTTATACCAAGTTCGTACTCCAAGCCAATGAACGCAACTTGAGTGCAACTTAAGAAAAAGGAAATGTATCTTTTTTTATTGTGTATATAACTTGGTTAATATTTTTTCATCGTATTTTAGTTGACCATGAATAATAATTTACCATACTGATGATATACAGGTAATATCTCAGGTTCATCTCGGGTTTAAGAAATCAATTTGTCTATTATTTATTCTATATAATCGAATGATTATCCATTTCCAACGAATGATTATAGAAAAAAATAACTCATTGGACAACATTGAGTGTCAGAGCACGCGAATGGGCCTGAATATTTTAGTCGGCAATAATTGAGGCATTCTTATTTTCAAAATATCACTTCGGATAACAAGTTCGCTTTCGAAAATATTGAGTCTTGTGTGGAGAGTGAGGACTATCGCAAGGACTAGGACTAAGGACTAACTTACTATCGTGATGAACTGAAATTGGAAGTCTCGGCAAATAGTTTTTATATCACTATACTTTGACTTTAATATTCCATGGTACGCGTATATTGGTTCCTTGTTCATATTTGTATTTTGTTTTCTTGGGAATATATCGGAACAGGCATTATTTTACTTTCGAAATCATATTTCTTCAAGCCGAAAATACAAAATATCCGCCTCTTTTTTAAATTGTATTTTTATTTAAATTGTGATAAATTTCTTCATCTCTCTCACTCTTCAGCGAAGTAGGTCGAAAAAGTACAAACATTTCAGTTTTACGGGTCGACCAATGAGATTTATGGGCCATTATACAGTTTATAACTTCGATTTCCATAATGTATTGGCGGGATCTGTAAGCGTTGCCACATCTCGCTAATACATTTCCTCTCGGCGGTAAGAGAAGAGTTCGGTTTTATCGACAACATTAATCACTCTGAGACAAGCAGAAAAAACACTAGATACAAATACGACGTCTCAGTTTCCCATGTACCTGTGATAGAGATATAGAGACAAAGAGAGAGAGAGAGAGAGAGAGAGAGAGAGAGAGAAAGAGAGAGAGAGAGAGAGAGAGAGAGAGAGAGAGAGAGAGCATGAAAGAAAGAGAGTATTGAGAGTCCTCCGATTTTTGTATCCACTAATGGATATATTCATATGTTCATGTTATAGTCCTGCGGGCTTGAGCTGTTCTAGGCCAAACTGTGGCGTCGGTCGTATAACAAGCTGAAAATTTGACAGTATTTAGAAATATGATTGATACAACTGCTCTTCAAAATTGTTCGGATTTGCTTCATCGGAACACACTTGAAAAAAATCAGGAACCTGCCATTCGAGGAAAAACTGAAGAAATGTTGAGTTTCGATGAATTTTTCTCTCAAGGATCAATTTTGATCCTAGAACCATGAAACTTTCAGTAAACAGCTCGTCGTTATAAGATGTTCTCATAAAAAATAATAAACAAGTCAATTATATGGATAAAGTTCATGAAATATCCGAAATTCGGTAAGAAAAGATGCAAAATTACACGTTACCGGACTTTGGTTCTTAGCTGTATCTATTAGCGTGAATTTAAAAACGTGAATATAGAATCAACGAATAGCCTCATCTATAGGCTACAACTTTGCCGCTTGAAGACGTGTTTCACGTGAACTTTGTAACACAGTTTTCTACTATTTCTGTGGCGCCGTTTTGCATGTTTTGCAATGCTGTGTACTGGACACTGGCCACTTCGATTGACCGTCTCAGCTGTCCAATAACATCACCGATTGGATGGTTCGAGCCACCAAGATACCTTTACTGAAGTGGGTATCTAATGTCAGGGAAATTGATCGATTTAACTATATTAGTTATGTGGTTGTATGTATGGTTATTTGTTCTGATTATAATGGTAATTTCTTTATGACACCGATGTTCATGAGTTTTACTCATCGGATTATGAAAATAGAATGATATTCTGAAATACGATATGGTTAGAAGGTGAATTTTGCGTATCCAGCAATCGTTCTGTTACGAGATGTTCATCCGATTTCGAGCGGTTACGCCACACACTTGCGGGATCAATCGAGCTCAAAAGCACGAGGACGAATCTCGAGATTTTTTTTCACACATTAGATTCAACCCTTTACTTGACCAATATAATAACTCTTTCGGGTTCTGAATTCGGTGTTGATCAAGTTATAAAAACTTCTACCATTCTCAAATATCCAATGGGACGTAACAAAACAGAATATAGGCCATTGACAATTAAATATATATATATATATATATATATATATATATATATATATATATATATATATATATATATATATAAATATATATATATATACATATATATAAATTTATTTAAAATTGCATGCCTTCTAGAAACTGTTTGAAAATTGTGTTTTATTTATCACAATTCAATTTAGTTCAATTTGTGGTGTGATCCACAAGTCTAGAAATGTGTGACTGTACGAGAGATTTCGAAAATTGGAACTGTGTAAGAAGTTCTCCTCTAGCGTATTGGTATAGGCCCAACGCGTCGTACCGGCAATCTGGAGATCCGGGCTCGACTCACGGGGGAGGTTGTAATTTGAAAAATCACACATTTATAATAACTGACCGGTGGTTCACCAGGAAACTTGCTGAAATCGTGTATTATTTTATAACTAATGTTCTCGCGGATTGAGTGAAATGTTGTTTCGATTTCTCGGGTTGACTATTTGTTCTCTTTTGGGATAGAAACAAGTCTTCTTTGCGATGGCAAACCGAAATATAGAATGATGAATATTCTCCGCGGTGGCAAAGCAGACAAGGTACCAAATGGGACCGTAATTATACCCCAAAAGAGGGAACTAGGGAATATATAATATGTGTATACAGATACATATTAATTATATATTCACGTTAACTGCCCATCAGCTAGTTGATGCTATTAATAAATTGCAGCATGAACTAATCTCACCATGTATATAATTCCGAAATATTTAATTGATCAAGAAAAATTACACGATTCATTTTTACTAGAGCTACTACATTGGAACATTTTTATGCAACTTGAACGGCCGAGAGGTTGTAGAGAGTTGGAAGGAGTACTTCATCAATCTTCTCAACTGCGTTGAACCCCGCGAATTGTTCGAATTCCAAATAATAGCTACGGTTGACCCAGAGTATCCGCCACCAGGCTTGGAGGAGATCAAGAGCCTCAAGAGGCAGTCACAGCGGACGCGTCGAGCGAAGCGGTCAACTGCAGCTACTTCAGTCTGAGTCACCTGCTCAAGTCACGAATCCTATCCCGTCAAGTCAAAACCAGGCTCTATATGGCACTAATCCAGCCAGTCGTGTCGTGTATGGCTGTGAGTCCTGGAGTGTTTGGAAGCAGGACCTGAATAAACATCTCATCTTCGAAAGGAAAATCCTAATGAAAATCTTCGGTCTTGTACTAGACGTAATAACGGGGACGTGGCGAATCCGATACAACCAGGAGCTGGAGGAGCTCTACGGAAAGCCGAATATCGTGGGTCTGATGAGAAGCAGGCTACTGGAGTGAGCTGGGCAAGTCGTGTGAATGGGCGCCCATCGTTTCTCAGCGACGGTGCTGGATTTGGTCCCGCGAGGGAGGAGACCAGTGGCGCGACGGCTCAGTTGGGACCTGCTCGTGCTCGTTCTCGTGAACAGCAAGATACAGAACTCACCGATGAAGCTATAGTAGAATTCAGAATTGTGTGGTTTTACGGCGCGTCAACGACGAGGTTATTTGCGCCGAATGAAGCTATAGCACGATGGGTATTTTATTATTCGATTATTATTTATTATTCGATATTTTCGATGGGTATTTTATTATTATTATTTTTTATTCTCAGCTCATGGTTGCAAAGTGCAAGCTTACCAATTATAATAGTAGGCCTATAATCAGCATCTGAGTTGAATGTTTATGTATACTGGCGTATAATTATATATACCGTATATTAAATATAGATTTTTCAATTTCTAAAGCATTCCTTTTCTTTGTCATCATGGAAAATCACCATATTTATTTACAAATGTTTGTCCTCAGCACCACGTTCTTACACGGACTTCTCTTTCATTTTCTTGCAAAAGTATTGAAATTTTACTTGAGTTTATAACTTATATATTATTCATCCCAATGAATACTGTACATGTATGTTCTTGATTAGTTTGAGAATAAAATGTATTATTATTATTATTGTTGTTTCATTTTATTCATTGAATACAATCACGGTCAAAACCGGCTACAACATATCGTTCGGACACTATATCGAGTACTTCAATGTATATTACTTTCGTATAGTACTTCAAAATACTGTTAACCCCATATTACAATTAATAAAATGAAATTATTCAGATGAAATTTTAAATTAAAAATCGTTCTCTATGAACGATATTATTATTATTATTATTATTATTATTATTATTCATTTCAAATTAATAGTGAATGGTACTCACGTATTTATATAATTGGCATATCATAACAAATCATATGTGTGATAAAATACCCACGGCCCTACGCCATCATTCTATCTGTAATTATTTTGTATCCATATATTATTTTTTCCCATGTACTATTTTTATATACAAAAATCACAGATAATCCTATTTATGGGCTATGTGAATTATTATGAACACAAATGTATGACTCCACGGGAGTCGATTCAGTGGAATATCAGTTTTTTGGTGATAGCTTCTGAATGGTGAGAGATATCAAAATTCTGAAAACGATGAGACACAGATATTTTCAATACCTTCAAAGTAGTGTAAGTAATAACTATTTATCTCTGATCGCCTGATTGTCAGGCGTATGTACGCTTAAAAAATGTGTATTTTTAAGCGTACATACGCCTGACGATTATGTGATGTATGTGAGGAGAACTTCTTACACAGTTCCAATTTTCGAAATCTCTCGTATAGTCACACATTTCTAGACTTGTGGATCACACCACAAATTGAACTAAATTGAATTGTGATAAATAAAACACAATTTTCAAACAGTTTCTAGAAGGCATGCAATTTTAAATAAATTTATATATATATATATATATATATATATATATATATATATATATATATATATATATATATATATATATATATATATATATATATATATATAATTGTCAATGGCCTATATTCTGTTTTGTTACGTCCCATTGGATATTTGAGAATGGTAGAAGTTTTAATAACTTGATCAACACCGAATTCCGAACCCGAAAGAGTTATTATATTGGTCAAGTAAAGGGTTGAATCTAATGTGTGAAAAAAAATCTCGAGATTCGTCCTCGTGCTTTTGAGCTCGATTGATCCAGCAAGTGTGTGGCGTAACCGCTCGAAATCGGATGAACATCTCGTAACAGAACGATTGCTGGATACGCAAAATTCATCTTCTAA
Source organism: Brachyptera putata (assembly GCA_907164805.1). Classification (NCBI taxonomy): domain Eukaryota; kingdom Metazoa; phylum Arthropoda; class Insecta; order Plecoptera; family Taeniopterygidae; genus Brachyptera; species Brachyptera putata. The sequence continues at coordinate 7,578,100 of OU015462.1, read as the reverse complement.
CCATATCGTATTTCAGAATATCATTCTATTTTCATAATCCGATGAGTAAAACTCATGAACATCGGTGTCATAAAGAAATTACCATTATAATCAGAACAAATAACCATACATACAACCACATAACTAATATAGTTTAATCGATCAATTTCCCTGACATTAGATACCCACTTCAGTAAAGGTATCTTGGTGGCTCGAACCATCCAATCGGTGATGTTATTGGACAGCTGAGACGGTCAATCGAAGTGGCCAGTGTCCAGTACACAGCATTGCAAAACATGCAAAACGGCGCCACAGAAATAGTAGAAAACTGTGTTACAAAGTTCACGTGAAACACGTCTTCAAGCGGCAAAGTTGTAGCCTATAGATGAGGCTATTCGTTGATTCTATATTCACGTTTTTAAATTCACGCTAATAGATACAGCTAAGAACCAAAGTCCGGTAACGTGTAATTTTGCATCTTTTCTTACCGAATTTCGGATATTTCATGAACTTTATCCATATAATTGACTTGTTTATTATTTTTTATGAGAACATCTTATAACGACGAGCTGTTTACTGAAAGTTTCATGGTTCTAGGATCAAAATTGATCCTTGAGAGAAAAATTCATCGAAACTCAAACTTTCTTCAGTGTTTCCTCGAATGGCAGGTTCCTGATTTTTTTCAAGTGTGTTCCGATGAAGCAAATCCGAACAATTTTGAAGAGCAGTTGTATCAATCATATTTCTAAATACTGTCAAATTTTCAGCTTGTTATACGACCGACGCCACAAACTTTCTTATTTGAAGAGATAGAGCTCGAAGCCCGCAGGACTATTAGATCACTTTGACGAATAGATTAGTACAAAAAGATTACAGTAGGTTTTTTTTGACATGCCAGCTCTCAGTCTAGGATACCAGAATCCTGAATCGATTTTCAGAATATCAATGATATACGCAATTAACACTTCCATTACAGTTATAAAATTTCGGTACTTTCATTATCGGTCCGAATTTAGTCGAGCGGCAGCTCGACTGGAGCCAAGTCCCGCACGAAGCCAGATACACTGTTTACACGAAGTGCTTCGAGGCAGTTTTGAGCACACTGTATGCATCTCCGAAACTAATGAACATGCCTCATTCTAGTTGATTGATATAAAGAGGCGCCTCACACGACTCGAAATATCAAATTTGAGCTTCGAGCAATATAAGATCGAACGCTTGGAAGTTATAGCACTTTGAAAATCGTATTTTTTTCCTTCCTTTTTCCTCCTGGAAGGAGCATATAATGTTAACGTTCGGTAATTATAACTGAGCTGAATAGATTTTTACATGATGGAATAACATTAGAAGGCACATTTCATTTCATCGTGTCAAACGTTATTGGGCACAGTTATAATTACCGAACGTTTGCATTATATGCCACACATCTATCCACACACATGCATTTTCTTTCTCTCGAAAAGCGTTGCCGAAGCGTCTTATGTCACTACTTTTATATGCCAGAGTGTTTAAATAGCAAGGGATCGGCTCCCATTTTTCACAAGTTTGTGTCTGTTTATCAAGTCTTCAAAATCGCTCTTGCAAAAATGATTTTCACCTGAATGAAAAAATATTATTCATTTATTCAAAATCTATTCATAGTTGCATAGTATTCATACTTATTCATAGTTCATTGGTCACAATAATAGTGAAATATCGTAAACAATAATGAAGAGAGCTTGAGAAAAAGATCTACATATGAAGAGTATGGAATTTATAGATAGCAGGTAGAAACGTTGGAAGCAGAACACAATACTCAAGTGGCGACTGATACATAGGAATCTTTACAGTAATTTTGGTACTATGGAAATCGTTCTTCCTCATCTCCTTCACCAGTGGGCCTATACATTCAAAAACACTCCTGATAATGGATTGCAATATATACGCAGTAATATTGCTCGATTAACCCGATTAACGACCCCATCAACATTTTTTTTTCAATTTTCTCTCATCAACAAGTTATAACAGTTTACCACGTATGCAACGATTCGCAGAGAACTGAATAAAATCCACTTGCGAATTCCATTATGCTGTAGGACCGTTTATATTTGGAAGCTATCCAAATATCTCAGGCTTGGATTACAGTGATCATTCACGCTAACCAACTGATAAGTGCAATATAGCACAGATTACCAATGGAGATGACAATTCAACAGTTGATGAATAACTTTCAATGAACTATAAAGAACAGGACTGAGTTCCATATGCCATAGTGCCGTATGGTGAAGACCAGGGGCGTCGGAACACTTTGAAAGTTGTGTGGGGGGGGGGGGGGCCTGTCAAAACAATTACGACCAAAATGAAAGCTAATTTTAACAAAGTGGGTTTCAAAAAGAAACAACAAGACAAATTGAGTCTCGCAAGACCTTTTTTCTTGTCCCCTCGTCCCCCTTTGACCAAAAGTTGGGGGGAATGCCCGTTGAATGATAATTTGCATTCAATGATAATTGCGAGTGTTATTGCGATAATTACGATCGCAGGCCTATGTATCTACGTGATTTTTTAAATTATTATCAACATCGAAACTTGATACAAAAACAATTGAGGCTGAGGATGAAAGGTAGGATCTTCCGGACGGGGTAGCAGCAAGGCAATCTCAACACCCCCAGAAAAGAATTAAGATTCAACAAATAATAAATCTTGGGGAGATAATTTCAGGTACCGGTATAGTTAACAATTCAAACATTTATTTTGAGGGGGTCGGGGCACTTCGATCTCCCTATATATATCCTCTCATCATCTTGATCTTTCCCTTTCATTGTGTGTATTATACACTAAATCATAGATACTCAAAAGAGACACCGGCAATTATACTGATACTAAAATTATTGAATGCACATGAATTTTGAACGAAATCAATGATATATTTGCATCTGAATTCTGATTTTACGATCGTAACTAGCCAATTTTTCGAAACCGCAAATCCACCTCATCTGGCGCGTCACCTAGAAGGGGCTGCTTTAGAAACTTTTAAAACTTTGGAAACTGTATAAGCTTCATAAACTTCAGAGGCTTTAGATACCGAAGCATAGTATTCTCTAGTCTATGACTGAAGTCAAGTTGAGCGTGACTCCAAGTCCCACATGAACGATGGGTTTTTGTAAACATCTTTAATCTCTCAAATCTGCTAATTCTCACCCTCAAATAATCAAGCTGTTGGTGGGGTCATCATTACGGAAAAATACTTTCACCAACTCAATGAGAAGGTTGGCTTTATAGAATAGAATATAATGGAATATTATTTATCTATCATTAAGTAATGCATGGTTCACAATTTATCTAGAATGAGCGAGTCTCGGTCGGGGATCTGCTCTTCCACCAACCAAGACATAATTAAGTTATGAGATATGAGCTCAGAAAGAAAGTGTTGAAGAATGAAGAATGATAATATTTCAAATTATTGACATCTGACATAACTTACGTAGAATCGAATTTTATTGGTAGAAACATTGCACAATTGAGATAAGCTATGAGGAACTTATAATACCTGTGCTGGTTAATACCATGGAAGTCGATTTAGGATATGAGGTTCTTGGTGATAGCTTTTGAACGGTATGAGGTATTGGAATTCTAAAAACTAGAAAACACAGATATTTTCAATACTTTCAATATGGTGCAAATAATAACTATTCGTCTTGAATCGCCCGATTGTCAGGCGTATACGCTTAAAAATACAATTTTTTTAAGCCTAAACGCCTGACAATTATGCGTTGTCAACAAAAACTGATATTCCTCCAAATCGACTGTACCACGAAACGCAGGATGGTTGACCATCCTGACAGAGACTTTCCGTGGTTTTCGTCTTTTGTCTAGGTTTATTAATTAGAAGTTTTATTAATTAGAAGTAAAAGAGGGTCAGATTCATATTGTGATTGGATATCCAATAATAATGATAATATATCCCAATTTCACGAAAATTGTCATCACAATTACACTTATGCAAACATTCGAACATGAAAGTACGATTTATTCGTCAAATTCTTCAATATTATGTGAAATGAGGAAACTTTTCACGAAACTTCACTTTCGAAGTGTTCTGCTCCTTTGAAAAATGAAGCATATCAATATTTATATTCAATCTATAATTCAATAAGTTTCGTTCAAATACAGGGAATTTCATCACATTTTTCGTTAGTTAGATGTCCTAAAATTACACCCTCCATTCATCCACAACTTCTTGATGTGACATCTATTTCTTACGATCCCTTACCCCCTTTACGTCCAAACTATGAACTGTTGAACACTTCCCTCAGTGTTTTCACGCTATGGCAAGTGTTCGTTTCCAAGATAAGTATGATACATGCGTTGCACAGGGCTCGGGTGGGTTCAATGAGGAGAGGGGGGGGGGGGGGAGATGAGTTGTGCTCACTTTCCCAAGTGATATTCCGTCATAAAGCGTATAGGTTTCTATAAATACCCTGTGTATAGCGCAAGGTTTAATGACTTGAAGGCACTGTGATGCGAGTTGCTATAAGTTACTGTATAGAAGCTACGATGCTATTAAATCTATAGCACTTTGTGCGAGGAAATAGTATGGATGTACGAAAAGGTTGGGAACTTAAGGGAGTGCATGCCCGGTGCTTACACAAATCGAGAAATGTACTCGACTATTTTTTTACACTCTTAAAAACCAGTGACATTGAATCATAGAGTAATGAACCTCCTTGATCTATGATTGAATGATAAGTTCACATGTTCAAGACAATTTTATGCTCTTCAATTATCATGACATTTTATTTTTGTGAATTCAATCAGTTTTGAGATAATACGTCAATGAATTTCATCACACTCATTTTTTCATTTTATTCATTGACGTATTATCTTGAAACTGATCGAATTCACTGGAATAAAATGCCATAATAATTAAAAAGAATAAAACCATATTGGAGATGTGAACATTTCATTCAGTTACACTTGTTTCTGACCATAGAAAAAATTAGTGAGGGTGATTTTATTTTAAAAGCACCGTGCATGCACCCCCTTAAACGGATCGATAGTGTTTCTTCGCCTCACGTCACAGTTCGTTTAGTAAATAATATATATCAGCTTATATTTATGTGCTTACAGCTTGCAAGTCCTTTGTTAGGATGTTCTGGCGGCAGATTCTATAGTAAATATTAGGTTATTGTGAGATGTGAATTCAGAAAGTACCATAGTTATGGATACATGTAAAAATAACTCGAAGACTCGGAGAGAAAGGCGTGCATGTGTGTGAAAAACGAGTATAAGAGCTCAGAGAGGGGAATAAAACTTTGTAAAAATTGCACGGCTGATCAAGAATAACATTCTAGGAATGGATTCACAGTGCGTGATCTGTGAAGGTGCATATAGTATTGATTGATGCATGTGATTCTGTAATATTTGCACCAAGTCCTGCAGATGAGTTATATTTCACCGTCGCGTCAAGTTATGGCATATCAACCGAAATACGTAAAAAACCTCATTACCAATAATTAGTCACCGTTTATATATCTGATGGCGATAACCTCAGTCGTGATGCACTGTTCAACGTAGTTTGTATTATTTTTTCTCCTAATCAATTCGATGAGAAGTTTGAAATTGTGAAGTCAATTGGATCATTTGTTCTTCTCACATGTTCATTAAATTATACTAGATTCAGATAAAAAATAACCCTTCCGAGCTAATTGCATTTCGTTATACGTTCAACCAATCAATTGTTCGTCTTTCTCTCCTTCTAATTTGAGTTTTGTCACGTTACGGACGTGATTGTTGAATCGATGCAGCTGATATTTTTCCAGAATCAATCGCTCTCCAATTCAAAAGTTCATCATTCACACACATATTCCGGTACATATCAAGGTCACGAAACACGCCCACCGTATTTCAGAAATTGACTGTGTATGCCCTGTATACACACTTGATGTATGCAGACACTTTGATGTGGTTCGATGTTTTCACTCACTCTAAGTGCGAGGACGCCCAAAATCTTTTAATTGTTCTGCTATTTCATTCCGAAATTCATTCCAGAGTGACGTCATTCAGGAGGATTCGGTTCAAGGGATCTGTTCGGGAAGGTTCGACTCCTCCGGATTCGTTCGGGAGGGTTCGGCTCCCTGTGCGTTCCGTTATGAAGAAAATCCCAAAATCGATTCAATATCGATCACTATCGATCGTAAGACACGAATCTACTGAAAAAGTTCATATCGATTTATTACTTTTTCTGACCTGTATGCCACACAAAATATACGATAATGAACGATATAAGCGATTCGCTCGAATATGCAAAATGAAATTAATGTCTTCGCCACGTTCATCCAATATGTTGAACACTACTGAAAGAAATGCAAATTTTGTTACTAATTTCTAAACCAACCATTCCGCATTATTTCCAAACTGTAGGTTTCTTATTTGAAAACTTCAGTAGGCCTACATTATTTTATAAACTTATTAAATAAGGAATTATGAAATTCACTTTTCGGGAGTATCCAACTTGAACTCTTTCTGAAAATCTGAGATTCCGGATCGATTTCACAAATCCCAAATTTCCGTGTAATTGTCATCCTTATTTTACATAAATCCAAATTTGGTCATACCAAGAATAAACGATTCTTGAATTGACGACATAAATATCAAGAGTTAATTGTGCTACACACAGCTGATCTTTCTACCATTTTCTTCATCGAATTTGAGTCATTAGCCTTTCACGGTTCAAGTTTTACGATGGTTATTCATTTTTTCATCAAAAGTAAACTGATGCCAATAAACTATATTATTTTACATACTGCTAAGGTTTCGCAGATCTTATGTGGAAAAGTCAACCCTCCCCATAGCCCTCATATGCTCGAGACACTATTTAAATGCTCGATAGCTACTTTATTAATATTTATATTCTCACTGTTAGCATATTGATTCAGGTGTTTGCTATAAGACAATACTCGCGCCACGGTGTCTTCTATGTGATCATTTCGGTTGGGGGAAGTTTCTCAATATCCGAAGACCGAGCTGTTCAGATGTGTGAGTTACACCGCAATATGTCAAACAAGAAATATACGTTATGGAAGTGAAAAACTGTCCCATGAAAGTAGCACGGTACTTAGAAAGTTGCGAGAAGAAAAATGCTGATTTTTTGTTTCCTATCAATACGTGCCATCTTAGTTTATAATGGCAGAAAAACGTGGAGCCACGAACTGAAATACTGACGCAATAAAAGTTTCTATGGTAACATATATCGTGTATGCCGAAGCCTTTGGGATGTTAATCCATTCAATGTATTCATCTTCAAGAATTCCGAAGACGGCACCAAAATAAGACAAAAGTATGTATTCGTTTGAATGATTGCCATCACGCTCTTTTCGATTCATTATTTAGTGACGTTATGAATCAAAGATCTTTGATGTACATATATGGGCATATGAAAAATCGACGAAACATGAAACCATTGAAGCGTGCCTAGTTTCCATAGTACAATAAGTTCCGGCCAGTGTGATTTCACAGATATGATTGATCATGAAACTTGAACCGTGCATGTTAAAAAAGACAAAATATACATCATACGGAAATGCTAATGAGACAAATTTCATTAAAACGAAGGTGAAATATGATAATTGGACGAGCTTTAGCGAGGATTCAATTTGACATACTGAAAAAAATTGGTGTTCGTTTTTATGTTTTTTTTTTTTTTTATGTTTTTTTGTCGGTTCTCCACAGGTCAAACGGCTACATCTATCAACCTCAAACTTTTTTTCAATATGGTTCCTCATCTAACTTAGATCTGTATAGTTTTGTGGCATTATCGGGGAGTAACTTTTTTTTTTATGAATTTAAGAAATTTCAAAAATTCTCATTAGAATAACATGGCGGAAAAAAAAGAATATATTTTTCCCCAAAAAATGAAATTTCGCGTGAAGTTGGATTACATTTTGATACACATTTCTAAAAAAATTCAGCTTGATCGGGTCAGCCATTTTGAAGAAAACAAATAAAATGTGCTAAATTGGTACCACTCGAAGCAGTTCTTAACCATTACTACCCATACTATTACTATCCACTCGTCTAACAACGCATATGGCGTTTTCCTAGTTAGGATAATGATGATAATAATTATAATAATAATGTTTATTCATTGCATCAATAAGTACATTGACATCGAATGGTGAAACCAGTAAAAATATTACACTTTATGAAAATTGATAGTAAGATAGTAGAGTACTAAACCAGTTATTATATGACCAACATAATAAGAAATGTGGTTATTTGCAGTATTAAAACTCACTACTATTATTCAGTAGTGCTTATGGAATAAGGATGTGTAGACAGCATTTGAAAAACGAATTCTTCAAATATAGTTGATAGTTTTTATTAGCGGTCAGCACAATTGTATTAAAGGAATGAATTCATTCAATTTATCTGCATCCCAGATAAGACATTTTGCATTGTGATGTGGGAGATGATTTCAGTTATCATGAAAATTGAACATACTAGTATTAAAAAACAGAATAGACTTATCATAGTCATTTTTACACATTTGACAACAAAAGAATGTGATTCAGTGAGACACAAAACGAAGTACACATACACAACAGATGAAACCAATAAAGTGGAATGAGAAGTTTCTTGTTATCAAAACGCATGTTTGTGAGTTCACTTTATAAACAATATGAAACGTGATGTGAATAATACCAACAACTGCTGATAAGAATATAATTTAAATACTACAAACTTGTGTCTGCCATCGGACCATATGATATTTCGGGTTTCCAGTGCAGAGAATATAAAAACCTGTCAAGTTAAGGATATAGCTATAGCTAAAAAACGGAAGTGCCATCATAATTTGCTGTCCGAGGCTAAGAAGTCGTAACTCCGATCTCAATAAAGTTGAGAGATGTAGATATAAAGTGAGACAGCGAAAGAGATAGAAATAGAGAGATATCATAGCTTGCAAACAGAATGAAAATGGAATAATGATTTGATGAATCGAAACTCGTCAGCGATATTGCCTGTAGGCCTGATTATTCTCATTTCATTTAGACGTCCCAATGATTCCAGAATCTGATAGTTTTCCAGTATTTTAGTCTATTGTGGATTCTCATGAAATGAGCGAACGTAGAAATGAAAAAAGTATTGCATATTCTTTACTCGGTCACTGTTGCTATGGAGAAAACTTGAAAGTCATCACAACCCTGTGGGGCTAGATTTCAATGAACGATAACGCAATTGTTTTCCCTAATTCTAGAAAGAATAGAAATCATCACCACAATTCCATTCACATTCAGAGACGCTGACCAAGACGTAGGCAATATACTAGTTTGTATAGAAACATGAATGAAATCGTGTGCTTACGTCACGACTCAGGTAAAGGACCGGGTTCTGGAGGAAGAGATTATATGATCATAATTTCCGAAATCGCAATCATACATGTTTTCTTGTGTCCTCTGAAATTATAGAGATACAGTTTCATTGAGCGTTTTGAATCTAGTCCTAGTGTTGTGATGCCCTTTGAATATGTTGAATACCTGTCTACGATACAGTTTCGTTGTGGAAGAAGAATATGGATCAATGATATTCGCATACTGTTCAAAAGCCTCTCGAACGCAAATATTATCTCATTGATTTTCTCTCACGGCTGTATGTAGAATTTCTTGAACGTATCGAAGAATGTTCCTCATGAGAGAAAAAAAGAGAAAAAACTGGCACCTCCACCAAAATGATCAAACTTATTTTTTAAATCATAACACGTGTCAGTATTATCTAAAAACATACATAATTATTAGTTTTGATAACAATGCAACTCATTCGGAATTCACAAATACATTTCCATGTTGAATATTTCAAGTTGTTGAGAATAAATGATATACAAGTTACGATTTCCAGGAAAATATTGATAGTATTCCTATCAAATTGATATAACGATATCGATCTGCAATTGAGGCTTAGAATGACAAGGTAGAATATTTCTTACGAGGTACCACAAGGATGGCATTTAAGCTTCAGAAAAAGATATTGTCTATAGTGTAAATTATTCTGCAGGCTGATGAATAGTCAACTTTTTCATGTATTGGGTTGAGTAGGATAAGAAATAAGATGTAACACTCTCACTTTCAACATATATCGGGCCAGGAACAATTTTTGGTTCTCTGAACATCGTAGTTTAATTCTCAAGATAAAAAGCCATTAAAAGAGAGTTTCTGAATGTTCAAAGGTACATTTTAACCCTGTTGTTCATGCACTCAGGTGACCCGTAGGGACTGTGCTCGAGTCACCTACTTCAAGACGTTAGGTCACAGCTCGCCAGAGCTTTATCTCTGAAGTTTCTAGTCAAGCTACACTCCTCTCTCAGTTGGTAAACCGTACACTGTGATTAGTCTTTATCAACTGACTACATTCCTGAGGGACGAACTTTTAAACTCTTTTCTATCTCCTGATGGCGTTTATAGAAAGTTAAAAATATACTAACTTTCCATTTGGAATTATAAAAGATTATCTAACCTTAATGGTAACAAACTACTTTCAGAACTTATACTCTCCAGCAATTTACCTTCTTGTTGTAGACGTTTTTCTCTGACTTTATTTGTCTCATCGGATTACGTAGGTTAAAACTAAGAAATGCTTTGAAGTTGAATCAAGTTGTAGAATTTAAACGAATTGAAATGTTTTTCCCAAGTAATTAAATGAGATCGTTTTCAACTGTGCCTTGCGGGATATATATATATATATATATATTCAACAACATCGAGATTCTATGGAAAATTATTGTTTCCCAATTGAGGCCACATTGTAGAATATTATGAAATGGTTGAATATTGCTGTATATATATATATATATATATATATATATATATATATATATATATATATATATATATATATATATATATATATATATATATATATATATAATATATATATATATTATATATATACATAGATTAAATATATTGAATATATATTCATTCTCTCGAATGAATTCATTTATCAGTCGATAGTAAATAATGTATTTACGGCTTGAGTGTATCCAGTTCTATATTTGTTCACTTGTTGCCGCATAAAATGAATTTTACGAAAATTTTATCAAAATAAAAACCGCGCATAGTTTACGCAACCACTAATTCATTCATGCACTGAGAGTGGAATGCGTATGTACGTACAAAGATTGTCTTTAAGAAGTTTTTATGCGTATAATGTTATTCATTCCGGAATGTATTTTTTCAATTTAGCTTCAGCGATCACTTTATCTTAAGGCATCCCTAGACTCCATAGGGCAACAGCTTTCCGTCTGCCAGGGGTTTTTCAGAGACACGAATGATAATAAAATTTCAATCGTGTAAGATACAAAATTAGCAAATATATAATAAAATGTAGACAATATTTGTCGAAAGTAATAATGAGTCAAATTTTACCACGGCGAAGGTGGAAAGATCACTTGGGTGTAACAGTAATCGAGACAGACAAGCACAAAAGGACAACTCCAAAGAATAATTAATATTAGATCTCATTCGACAAGCAATTTACGATAGTTGATTTATGATAGATTGATGATAGTTTATAGATAATTGATGAGGTGATAGTTTCAGGAATAGTCAGATATAGTTGACGATTCAAACATTTACTTTTAGGAGAAAACATCTTCAATCATCTTGGTGTTCTTCAGATTGAACTACTCTTTCTTCTTGATTGATTATTGTTTGCTGAACGACCCCACCATCAGCCAGGTCATACGAAGATATGAATGGACGGGTGATAATGAAACTATGAAGCGATTCAAGTGAATGACCCATGACTTATGCGAGACTCGAAATCCACGCCCAAACTTGTTTCCAGTTTCTAAAACGGTGCGTTCGCTGACTGAGCAAAGAGGGAGGATATTTCTTTCTCATCACTGAATTCTTGTCTTTCCGCCTTCCTCTTCTGTTCTTGTATTCATTATAATATTGGTTATTTTGTTCCGATATTCACAACTATTTCCTAACTATATTCTTTCATTATTGATGTATCCTATTCATTTATTCAATAATCTATTCATTCTCATCGTTATTCTCACTTTGGAATATAATAAGAAATATGAAAAATAACAATTAATCATCAGGAGCCGCACCGCTTCTCATTTATACATATTATGTAACATTATCGGTTCAAAAAACAGGAAAAGTCAGTAATGTGAAGCCCAGTCATAGATTAAGGAGGTTGTAAACTTCATTACTCTATGGCCCAGTATTACCAAGTCTATAGTTAGTGTATAACTGAGTTGGTGGAAACAGACTGTATGGGTAACCATAGTGATAACAACGTGAAACTGCCAGTTAGGGCTACTCCCTCCTACGTTGGTAATTCAGACACTGGAGAAGCCCAGTATTACCAAGTTTTAACTGAGAGTTGGTGAAAACAAATAGTATAGGTAACCATGCATGGTGATAATAACTTTGAACTACTAATAAGAGATCACGTTGATAAATTCAGACACCAAGTCGATTAAAGCTAGTGCAGTTCATGTTAAATCTGATTCCAAATTTTGCTCGACATATTATCATAACGTGTTACAATGTAGCTGTTACAATCAGATGACTCATCAAATTAGGGAAACAAGTTGTTATGATTTTCATTGTATTTCGAATGAAACTATCAACAATTAATGTTATTTATCATTCACTCCCATGAATAGTTTTCAGTGTATGTTTCAGTGTTTATTGTCTATTATTATTTAGAGAAAACAATTCTACTTGGCAGACAAGTTGAGTAGTCAACAAGTGAATATTGAATATTAAAGGTATTGTGTTCTACCAGAACACATTGCGGGTGAAGTAGGAGAAAAGATAGCAGTTGACTAATTCAAATATGTGCATATTGTGTAGTACATAATATACGTCGGCTTTAATTACTGGTACATGAATTATATTCATGTTTTAGAATAATCTTGTACTGTTATTTTCTCTTGCAAGAATGTAATTGTGTGGTGAGTAACCAAAACCGCGTTGACATTAATATAAAATAAGGTTGCAACTTGCCATACCAAGTGTTCCCGGTTCAGACAGACTTAAATAACTAGACTATACATATATGGCTTTCCTTTACAATTAATTGTTCTCTCCGTTTCTACTGTATTCGTGGATGGTGAGTGTACATTGTATTCGTAAGTGTGCGATTGCATGCATATGCTCTCCTTGACAAAACAGGTTATCGCATCAAATAAATTAGGAAACTTATCATCCAATCATTCAATCATCTCATTTATCATTTACTGACACCATATAGATATTCCAGTTATTAGTACTTGTGCGTTGTTGAGCACTTTATATATTCATATCTGTAAAAACTTTTTACCATGTGGAAACTGGGAACGCCTTGACTTTTCGGGGTTGCTGTAGTGAGATTATGTGATTACTGAAGTTTTGACAAATATTTGTTCGTATGACAACTCTCTTTTTTCATGTATATAAGTATAAGAGCAAGATAACTTGGCCTGCTGTCTGTGTTTTATTTACATCGTTATCCTGATCGAGCAACATTTTCGTTTCTCTAGTGTATATAGTACGTGCTTTAGACGAGAATGTGAATAATTTCAGTTTCTGTCACAGAATTGTTGATGTATTCTTCTACTGATGAGCAAGATCGACGGGTGGTAGTGTTGAGGGGAGGGGGGGGGGGAGAAGGAAAGAGCGAAGGAACAGAAGTGGAGAGAATTGGATTTGACCTGAATATGACATACGAGATTGTATTTTGTGGAGATTGAAAGCTTGTAAATTGACATTTTTTGTCTGACCTTAACGAACTTAATATTTTTCCCTACGTCAGCTCGTATTTTAGCATGCGATGTGGTTTGATTATAAGGTCATGTCTTCTGGGAACTGACTTTCAATCGCTTTTGAATATGCTGGTATAAGTAACGATCCTGATGTACTCTCTACAGTCTGCATATGAACGGTATTGTATCAACTATAAAGCATATATATATATATATATATATATATATATATATATATATATATATATATATATATATATATATATATATATATATATATATATTAGGAAGAGTATTGTAGTATACATCGATATAGTAAAGTACATATGTTACTATGCTCGAGTCAACGAAAGAAGGTTCCGAACGACCGTTCCCCCTATCCTAGACAACTGAATTAATATTATATAATAATGCAAGGCGGCAAAGTGGTTACAAATGTGTCGGTATTTATTCAAAGCAAATTTTGTTAACGTACACATGTTCTCAGGACAATAAGCATCGTCTATTCGTCATAATAAGGTGAAACAGTGAAACTTATGCCAAGTTTGTAGATCCTTTGATATAACTTGCCGACATAAACCTAGTTTAATTTCGGGGAATTGGTAAGGCTTGTGGGCGGTATGGTATGATCTACAAACAAAACTATGAATTTTATCATATTGCGATCGTTCATTTCGTTGTTTTAAGGGAATTTAGAAGGGGCAGGGCCGCGGGGTAGGGGATAAGGGGAAATTGCAGGATTCAGTTGTGTTCTGTGACTGACCTGTAGTAGTTGACATTATATAGCTCAGTTTAAATTGCGTTCCTTTGTTGCGTTTTGTATGGTGTTTAAGATATAGTTATTTCTTTAATAATTGTTCGTGTGCCGAAAATGGGGAAAAGAAAAAAAACAGAACTATATATATATATATATATATATATATATATATATATATATTTTTTTTTTATGTTGCTTAACGACCCCACCAACAGCTAGGTTATACGGGGGTACGAATGAGCGGATGATAATGAAACGATGAAGAGATGATAGATGAAAGGACGTTTACAAAAAACCCATGCCTTATGCGGGACTCGAACCCACGCCCAACGGTGACTTCAGTTACTACCACTATCCTAGACAACTGAAACACGGGTAGTTAGCGCATAGTTTCCTCATGGATACAAGTGTTAAGTTGTGTCAACGGAAGAAGAAGGTTCCGAGCGACCCTTCGACTTTTGCTAGACCACTAACGCACGGGTGGTTCGTGCCTCCTCTCGTGGATACACGTATACGTCTGCTGGAATAGGATATGGTGATTTATGGTATATTTTCAACGATGTCGTCAAAATGAATCGATTACACTTGCGGTCACATGAAGTTGTCGATTAAGAGACATATTAATATATTCACCAAAATGATTCGATTCACTGGTAGTATACGGACTTGAATGAATAGATAGATGTGGACAGAATATGAATATGATGAATTGGTGATTTTTCCGAATTGAATCGTCTTGGCTGCAGTTTTTACACGGGAGTCATTAGTAGTTGTGATGATAGATCTTGAAACCTGAGCGATTTAGTATGAATAATTATCAATTACAAAAAATATCAGAGAAACTTACAAATAGAGGAAATCGAGAAATAGGTGATAACACAAAACAAATATCGTTTCTCACAATTTCCACAAAGCCATCACAGAAGGTGGCTTGACTGTGTGTTGAACGGAATACAATTTTGGAATGAAATAATCACCATATTTGAGGGATTTATGGTTGTACATTTAATGGGAAAACGCAGCACATGCATTGTTGGATCAGCGATATAGGCCTAGTCACGTGAAATGTAATTGTACACACACATTTATTTTGAAACTAATTGATTGAGATCCTTCTGTCTGATTTCTTGAATCAATCTACAATCTGATTGGTTTCACTATTTAATATTCCTAATAGCGTATTTTCTGAATAAATTCATCCAAAAAATAAACAGTCATGGATAACTCATTTCTTCAAATATGGTTCCGATTCGTGTGCAACTTTGGTGAAATGGGTGAAATATTTATTTTCAAATTGGAAACTGAAATTTGAAATTTGAAAAAACTGCTCTTGGTCATTCTTATGGGGTTTCAAACTTTCCGAAATGGTTTCTCTCGAAAGAATTGCAACGGGAGGCGAATCAAAACTATACAATTTCTAGTAGGTGAGAACACATTTGGAGGCCAAGTTCCAACGAAATTCGCGTGCTAACCCTGTGACCTGCGGAGCGCAAAAACCGAGCATTCTCGTTTTTTCGAGTACAGTCAAATTCAGTCCTCGCTTCGCTCATCCAATTGCATATTCGATCTGAGAATTGGAAACAAATTATGTGAATATGGAAAATTGAAAGAAACATCAATTTTATCGATATATTGACAAATGAGTCGACAAAAACAAACAATAAGTACGTTGTTCGAGTACTTCGAGTGAAATTGTTTCTCTTTGTTAAACAGATCTTACAAATGAACCTAAACCTACGCCAAACGCAATATATTTTCCTGTGCGCAAAAGGAAAGTTTTGATTACACCATTTAATCAACTAATTTGTTTGTTTGTTCACCTGTTTAGTGTGTGCCGTTGCCGGGGTTGGGTTTCCGCCGTGGCAGCTACAAGTGTGTTTGTCGACGCGGTTTCTACTTTCCGGAAACGAAAGCAGCGCACCGTTACTACAACGGCACCGTGATCGAGGAGGAGTACGAGAAACTAATGCTGGTGAGTTGGTTCATCATACTTTGTTTTACAGCTATCGTACCTATGGATAAGCAACGGCGTTCCAGAGCTGTGCAACTACCTATATATTCTGAATACCAACAATGTGCCGTACAAATTACAATACTATCTTGTGTAGAGATAATTTTTGTGTAGAGTTGAAATTGTGAACTTCATAAACCTTTTCATTCATAGCACAGTGAAGCAAAATATACTCATCCCTGTAATTTTTTCGCTCAGCATTTCTTCTGTCTATATATATTGAAGTCTTCTATATTGAATCACAAATAAACGAGCTGTCATTGAATATGTCTCGCACACACCGCACAGAACTCTACTCAACTAATACACTGAATATATAATATACCCAATCAAGAAAACGGCGAGTGTCACAAAAATTCCATTACCAATGTAATTCAAACTTTATTCATCAAGCAAAACTGAAATATACGCCAGTTCACCCTCATGTTTCTGAGCTCATAGAGCACGTCTGACCGGCACATGCAGCGTAGTGGTTGTAGCGCTTGCTTCATGTGATCCAGGAAACGAGAGGAATATCGGACCCGGTTCGATCCCCGTCGCCGTCCATCTTCACAGAGTTCTTTCGTGGGGTCCCTCTGTAGTCTGCGCTAATCCTGAGATGGTTCCCACATTATAGGCCACGACCGCTTCCTTCCCACTTTCCTTCCCATTACCAAAGAAACCTTCACCTCATCATCCCATCATTTCATTAAACATCCATCCGACGCCAGTAGATCTGAATACAGTGCGTCGTTAAACACAATATAAATTCGAACAAAAAGTAGAGCGTCTGCATGAGGATCACTAGCATGAGTTGCGGTTCCATTTAGCTTGATCGAATATCATTGCACCAGTGTTTCGAATTATCTACAGATCAAATCATTTTGAAAAATATTATAGTAAATTATTTATTCACTATCATCATTACAAGACTAGATCTTCACATCTGTCCACAAAACAAACTTATCTCCATATCTCCAATCTGAATCACTTGTTTTTTTCTCCGAAATATATTATTTTCATTGGTTTCTCCATTGGTTTCTTCATTGGTTCTCTCCATTGGTTTCTACTATCAAGTTTCAGGATCCGGGTTAATTATGCACTGCACTAAAAGTGATGATCGTGTGCTGGGACTGCGAATTTTTCAATACGTATGATAGAACTCAGCTAACGGAACAAAACCCTATGTCTCATGTGGAACTCGAACCCACGCTTGACCTGAGATCAGTTTGTTTTCGGCGTTCAGTGCGTCAGTTGAACCACGGAGGAGCTTGAATATTATCCACAATGTTTCCATACGTTAGGACTTGCATTTCGTAACAGACCGTCTGTTTTGTGGATAGTTGATGACATGATGATCGGAGGAATTGTTGGTAGGTCGCTTCTAGTTTCTAACTAACGGATCAGCATATTCCGATTCCGAGCACGGCCCTTCCACCAACATGTTATGCATTTAGAAATATCAGAAGCAGTGGAAAATTGTATACTTTATATGAAAAAGTGTATTTCATCGGAATGAAAGGGGAATTGAACTATTTTATTTGGGGATCTATGTCACGTTATCTCTCGCTCCCTTCGTCCTTCAAATACACACACATAATATATATATATATATATATATATATATATATATATATATATATATATATATATATATATATTTGGAAGCTCGATCCGAAAGTGAATTGTACACATTTCACTACTTTCATTTTCTTTTTTTCATCTACAACATTGTTTGGAAGTGAGTGGAGACAACAGCTTGCTTCGGCAATAAAAGGCAGCATCTTCGAGCGTCTTCGTATGAATTTCGAAAATAAATTCTGAAACTTCCACTAATTACATGAAACAAAATACAATTACAGGGGTAAGAGAGATTATACACCGCCCCCAAATTGGGAATGAAATTTATCCTTTTCCACAGAACTTTACTTCTTCAATCCTAGCGTGTTGGTTATTCAACTTGGATCGATCGAATCTCCGTTGAAATTGCTTCCGAAAAGATCATGTGTGTATTAATAATAAATATGATGAATCTTCCATTGTCCCAAAGACCACGATGATGTGAAGACAGTCGTGAATTTGAAGGACATTCAAATACTATGGAAATAATGTCCAGTCAGTATATAGGTCTATAACAAAAAACACACTCACACATAATTACAAACACAGTTTTAATGCAAATAATTCTTTGATATTCACATGTACAATGAATAGTGATAGTGCAAATACTTCGAATAATATTTTTATGGATATAAACGCTTGTCGATTGATCTCTGAGAATGTCTTGAGGCAATCTTTGAAATTATTTTTTCAATGATTCACCAGTAGAGTATCAGTACAGAGTATCCACCAATCAGTAGAGAATACTCTCGCCTTTCTCGATAGCTCAGTCAGTTTGGATTGGATTAGATTTCCTAATTGATCACAGGATAAAATTTCACAAAAATGAGAATATATGTCAAGTTAACATACAGAGTGAAGTGTCGGGCGTGGGTTCCAGTCCCGCATAAGGCATGTGTTTTGTAAACGATCTCTCACTTACCATCACTTCATAGTTTCATAATCACCTGCTGATTAGCTCCCCCCGTGTAACCTAGCTATTGGTGGGGTCGTTAAGCAAACAATAATCATCATCGTCAGAATACTCGCGCGCTTAAGCACAACACTCTTCATAATTCAAATTAAATGAACCATGTTCAAACTGGAATTAATGAAATCACAGATTTCTAATGCAATTCAGTACTATAATCTACAATTGATGATTTTTATCATTGTCATAAATCATCATCAAATTCATTATTTCAAAAGCATCATGAAATTCACTGATTTCAAAAAATCTTCGGATTCGAGCAAGATTTTATTTTTATGTCATCCGTTCTTACAATAGAACTTCGCTCGTAAGCGATGAGATCAGAGTGAGCTATAAAATGTAGACACTATAATAGAAATGGGGAAACTGAACTGAAAAGGGGTAGTAAAATACTAAAAATCACTTGTAGGAACATTTCAATTGTTATAAATCCATAACATGGAATATGAGACATATTCGGTAACTGCAAAAAGGATTTAATCCTATCACAGCGTTTTCCGAGCCGGCAGATTGCGAAAGAGAAACCACTACACCACAGTAAATCAGTAAAGCTTATAAAATAAGACTCTCAAAAGAAGGAAAGAAAGAAGTAGTCGCACATGGTTGGAAGGAAGCATAACTCAATTCCAAAAACATCTGCAGTTATTGGTTCGATTTTGGTAGGAAATGTGAGCAATTGAAGTAACCATTCCTTATGCTTTTTTCTTTCTTCAAAGCACCGACGTAATAGCGGTATTATCCAATGGCACGCGGAATGGTGATATTTTCATGTTACGTTATGAGAATTCTGAACTGAGCTTCCACTTCGAGAAAAAAGCTTCAAATAATATGGATTAGAAGACTAATGTTACACTGTTCCAATTTGAAAAATAGCTAGAGGATGGAGTTTTCATTCGAGATTATCGATTCAATTCTTCGATTAATTGACCATTGAATAGTCGATTCTCATGATTATTTTTATCCAAAGGTCTCATGGCGTTTATCGTGAACGTTCACGATGAAATCAAACTTGGTACCCAGTAGGTTCCGTAACGAAGAAGTTGCCAAACATCATACTTATTATTTCAAGTTTACGGAACACGTAGGAATCGACCATTCAGTGCCTCTAGTTCAAGCACACGGTTGACCGCCATTTTGACGGAATGTGTCCAGCCTTTTGTTCATCCACAACTGATGACAACATATTTTGCAACCATACTTCGTTGTTTAAATGAATTACGACATTGTAAAAACTTGATCATTTACCTTTTTGTTGTCCATATTACGCAATATAAACCATTCCAGAAAAATGAAACCTCTAACTAGAATAATTTCAGGGACATGACTTTCACTGACTAATGACAACATATGTTGTAACAATACTTGATGTTGTTTAAATGAATTACGTTATTGTAAATACTGGATCATTCCTTTTATTTTTCACCATGTGATATAAACCATTGAAAAATAATTGAAAGCTCTTACTGGAATTTGGGGTAATAATCGGTAATAATGAATCGTTCAAATAAAAATGGAAGAGAGTACTGGATGAGAATGACAACGTAATAATAATAATAAAATCCAATAACAAAATACATTACATAAAGGTTTTGGCGCCAATTCTTTACATGAGGAAATAGTTCATAATTCCTTCATCCGGTTTACTTTCGTTACGCATGCGATTCTATGAACGAAATAGCGTGAACTGGATGTAATCGCTCGCAGACATGCCTATAAAGCCATAGTAAAAACAGGTGAAAATGTAAGTAAATCATTGATAATTGACAGTTGAATAGTTTGCTCGCATGGCATTATGAAGGCATCGTGTGCTAATAATACAGCGATGAGAAACTGAATTTCGGAAGAAGTGAGGGCGATATAGTTAGTGAGTACAAGTAATTAGATTTGATAATGACGAATATAATGACAATATTCACGATGACTCGGTGATTGTGATTTTATATTCTGATGATGATATTTGATGATTGAATAATAACATCGATGAAATGAAAAAACAATCAATACTACGAATGTTGAGAATATGAGATCTTTTGTACCACTTTAGCATAATTATTATGATCAATTATGTGTGGGAAAATGGGAAGCTCAATCTGCGTATTGAAAATGGAACAGCTCCGCCCCTATCAAACTACTTCGGTTGAATAGTTGGAAATAAGTCATTCCGGAGGCGGATTGAATATTAAAAATAGTTCTTCAAACTATATGAGATGGAGTAATCTAATTCAGGAAAAAATCCAGTTTGAATCACTTTTTAATTCAAGAGCGATATTTTTGTCGATAATTTAATTCATTTCGATCTAAACCTATAATAAAGAGAGGAGAATGTTGCTTTTTATGGTTTTGGTTGATGACCCATTATACTGAGCAGCAGCTTTTCAGCTTTCCATCTGTTTATGTCACCACATACTGTTGTTGTTGTTGTTCTTGCACTTAGCACTTGCACTAACCGAAATCAACTCAATCTTCCATAACTTAATCAACCCGACCCAACCTTAACCAAACTAACGTAAACTAAAACAGATCTAAACGTACTTCAGTATGACGAAATGCAACTTCGGATACGTTTCCTAATTCCAGGCGGAAGATAACCAGTACTCGAGCGCAGGCATCTTCGAGTGCTTGCAATGCGCCGAGGACTGCGAGGTCTGCGAGGACGACAGTCCTTGCGTCGTGTCCCTCAACTGGGTCATGCGCACTGCCATCCTCATCCTCTCCTGTGTCGTCATCTGCTGCCTCCCGTTCGTCGTCCTCTTCACCTGGAAGTACGGCAACGTCAAGGTAAGTGGGCAACAACAGAATGTTTGATGTTATATTTTACCCCGTATAGCTCGCAGCACATTCATACACGACATTAGATAAAGTCATCAATCGCATCACCTGTGATGTAATTTGGAACATTTCTGAGAGGATGTGTTGGAATTAGTCATGACAGCGGTTATGAGAATATTCCACCAACTACTGGCCAACTACACCAACTACACAAACATAAAACTACTCCATCATTTTGATCCATTCTCTGTATTGCTATGTAGATGTATATATATATATATATGATTCTGTCTTATGGATACCTGAATAATTTTTCGAAATTTGTAAAACGACTGTTAGAAGACGTTGATACAAGAAACGTTATTCTGTGATCATTATTACAAATTATTAAAGATAATTGAGATTTAGTTTACCCTTTCTTTGTTATGCATTCAGCCGTCTCTGCAAACCCTGTGCGCACGCCTATGTCACCCTATATTACCATAATCGTATAACAAAAGAATTTATTCACCAAGACAATCCACATCATGGTAAAACGTCGATGAAAACTCCTCTTATACCTCTATTTTTCTCGAGTATGTCTCTAACTAGTATAGCGTTCCGAACGCCAGAAAGCGAATTAGAGGGTTAGCGATATGAAATCACAGTCAATCACGGTTGTCGCGCCATCGAGTGGTCGGAAATAGTACTTCAGGGTGGGAGTTTGGGAAGTGAGTGAAAATAAAGGATGATTAGTTTCATTATAATATCGCGGTACACGGCAATAACCCTGAACGAAAGATGAACTACCAATTCATGTCACGCAATATTCATCATTATAACAGCACCATCTTTCAATTTCCTCAACTGTTACTGTCGCTAGATAGTGCAACAGCGTACACACAATGTCATGCTGGATTGTGCTGCTGTGCCTGCAAAGGTCACTAGGGCCTTTCTCTCAGCGACAAGCATCAGTACTAATTGAAGATGAAGGCAAGGGACATGAAATTATGGACGGGGATTTCTTTCTTGTTAGTCATAAGAGTGAACTGCCTTGGTAGTATATCTTTCGCCCATGTCCTGAGCATTTATTCCGTCTATGATATCATCCAAACTCAGTTACATATCTGCTGATATATTATACCGATGTAACATAGTATTTGTATGATATATTAATTATCTTCTAACTGTCCATAATATATTATTATATAATATTGACGTTTCACAAATATTGTGTTTTATGAGTCTTTAGTGCATATATAATTGTTTTGATTTCATGACGCCAAAATGATCATGATAATCATATATTATTCCACACAAACTTCCACTAACTTACGTCACCGCTAACTTCTACTTGAGAAAATGGCTACATCAAACTTGGCATTTCAATTAATGAAATGAGGTTCATTCACCGAAAATGGAGCTACAGCCTGAAAATATTACCTTCCACAAAACATGTTCTTTCACAAAACATGTTCTTCCACAAAACATTCTCTTGGGTATAATCATGTGGATAAAACCACTGGCACTGTCGAGATGTACACTTGCGGTCACAACAAATGTATTCTTTACAAAATTGAACGAGAAATGAAAAACATACAACTCATATTTTACCGCCAGTTTTATCAAATCATTCGTGGAGTGCTTGAAGACATTGAATGCCAGTTTCAGTGCGTATAATGACAATACATTTTCTGCGGGATACATATCAATGTGGCTTGATCGTCCTATT
This sequence comes from Brachyptera putata, assembly GCA_907164805.1. Classification (NCBI taxonomy): domain Eukaryota; kingdom Metazoa; phylum Arthropoda; class Insecta; order Plecoptera; family Taeniopterygidae; genus Brachyptera; species Brachyptera putata. The sequence continues at coordinate 7,554,569 of OU015462.1, read as the reverse complement.
CATTACATGCACTAGTAGCTTAGTTGCTAGCGTGCTTGCTTCTCGCGACCGAGGCGGCATATCGGACCTTGGTTCGATCCCCGTCAACGTCAATCCGTATCGTAATTTTCCGTGATTTCAGCCAGGAGTTTAGAAAATTGACGGAATTTCCTCTATAATATGTATTTATAGGACACTACGGCTTACTTTGACTCTCCTTCCCATTACCTAAGAAATCTTCATCTCATCATCCCATCATCTCAATAATCATTCATCCGACGCCAATAGATCTTGGTTATTATTACAGTGAGTCGTTGACTGTTATATTGATAAATACCACCTTATTCGTCCGTGAGTGTACAGGTATAACATTACATACCGGTAATAGGTATATTATGCAGAATTTGCAGATCACAATAATGAGCGACTGCCTATATGATGTACACTATAGCTTCACTTCATTTCCGATTTATTGTCAGAGAAACTACTGTTCAAGTTTCTGTAAATAGCATATATGCACGATCACGAATCACAACAGAGACCTTACAATAGACGGACTGAATGTGTGCCTTCAGGCTTCAGGTTATAGAAAAGGACGGAGAGATTACATTGTTATAACTTTGTAACTTCATTTCCTTCTATCTGAGAAAAGCGAAAAGTTTGTTGGATAAAGTTGTAGGAAACTCATGGATGTATACACTTTGATATTTTGAAAAAATTGCATAATATCGAAATGATATTCTGTGGTAGTTCATGAATTCAATATAGATTTGAGGAGAATACTTTTCCAATCTTCATCGTTATCGACCCATACTCTACTCGTGGTTTTGGTGGGTCGGTTTTTCAATTGATTGTGGGTAAGGTCACTGCATTACCATGTTCTGTAATCTTAATCATAGTCAAAATCATGAAAGAAACCCAAATTGCTAATATTTCAATTATGGTGAATGGCTGATTTTTTTTGGTCCTATCAATTCTGCTCTCAGAGTTTTCCTCTCGCGGGTTACTTATTTGCTATTCACGAAAAGAAATAACGCACGAGATAATATGCAGACAAGTTGGTTTGGTGCCCGTCGGGTCTTCAAGTCCCTCCCGATTAGATTCTCATTTGAATAGCGTGAGTCGAATATTGCCACATTAAATTCCTCGCGAGGTTTCCGAAAGAGAGAACCAATATCTCTTTCTTCGGTTGAAAAGAAAGTTAAAAAAACTATAGATTTGACAAGTATATGATAAGATTAACGTGAGAAAGTAGAATATATTCTTATTCAAGGGGTGACGTAGATACATTGTACTTGGGAACCTCTCAAGTAGGTTTTCAAGGAGCAAGTAAGGCTGAACAAAAGAACTTAGTGAAGGAACTATTCACGATGAGGAAGCATATGAATGAGGGAACTATTGAAACTTATTGAGGTGATTACCGCGTTATTGAACCAGTATGGGATTCAGTCAAGTATTTTACTTCAAGGGGAATCTACCCGGCGCAGCATTTTTAGTGTCAGACTATTCGTTTGGACGTATTGCACTGGAACTGCTTCATACCGTGAAGAGAAGAATCTTCTGGAATACTGACGATCCGTAATAAGTTCCTCACAATATGTAACACAATTAGATGAGCGTAGCGAAGATTTTCACTCAAGTCTTACGGAGCTTTGTCTGTGCGTTTTTTTTTTGTTGGTTTGTAAACACTGCACAGGTCGCAGGGTTTGACCGATCGACATGAAACTTTTTTTTTATATGCAAACTTATCCAACTTAGAACTGTATAGTTTTGAGGTCTAATCGGTTGGACCATTTTTGAGAAACATCATTTAGAAGTTTCTAAAAACCCCATAAGATTTGGCTGAGCGGAAAAAATTGAAAAATTAAATCTCTTCAATGTGATTCAAATTTCCCACAAATGTGAACACAAGAATAATATACATGAATAAAAATTTGGTTTGATATTCGGACCAGCCGTTTTGGAGAAAATGATATAATAAATGTATTTTATTAATCGGAAAGATAGAAATATTAGTTGAAAAATGTTGCATTGTCGAAGTCACGGCTTTCTAGATTCATTGACATCGGATGGAGTTCATTTCAAATGATCAAGGTTTGTAGAGTTTTCGATTATACTTTATATAGACATCTCGCTCATCGTACAACGCACATCCTGCGTTTGCCTAGTATCTATATATGTAAGGGTATACACAGTAAGCTAAACCTCGATGTCAAACATATCGGGTGTTACTGTTACACGAAAGGGATCTTTTCAACTTTGTTAATATCGAAAGTCTAATGTCATTCGCATATTTAGAGCGAAACCACGAAAACGCAACATAGGCCTATACGTTCTGAGATGAGCGAGACATACATATATTTATATGAACCGTGATGAACTGTCCAACACTCAACTTGATTTTGAAACTATCATGTCACTATCTTTCTGTTCAATCTATCACACATTCTATTTTTTCGAACTTAAAATTTCGTTTATGATAGGTCAAATGCGCGAAGAGTGAACTTATGAGAAATGCTCGACACCACACTGTTAGAACCTTGATCGCTGATGCCTTCAGACAACAGAAATGGAATGTTTACGAGGAAATACCATGTGTAGCAGAGGATGGTTCCAACAAGCGAGTCGATATCGTTGCTATACGACCTGATGAGAAGAAAACAATCATTCCTGAATTTTTATCAACTTTTCTCAATATTTGCAACATCCCAAGGAAGGTATTATTAAGAAATATTGTACACTCTCTTTTGATAAATTCAGAAGATCTTTTACAGCACCATTTGTATTCTCTCGAATAATTTCAATCTTTTTAATAATCTTAGTAATACCCACTTTCTTCAACACCTCCTTCCATTTCTATACTTTTATTATATACCCTCAATTGAATTAGTTTCATAATATTTCGTGATTTTTTTGTTATCAACTTTGTATCACTTTTGTAAAACCATTGCACTGCTATGTGTTGATTTTATTACGCTGTACCATCTTGGTATCATGCTTTGCGGACAGTCGTCAAATAAATACATTCACATTCTCTCTTGGTTTCATATTGTTTTGAACTCATGAATCAAGAAATGTGCAATAAAACATGCGAGGATATTGTGACCCTCACGATGGTCAACGTGACTGTATAAGAAAAGGAATCGCGAATCAATTAAAGTACGCTGGTTACTTCGGTGATTGTCTCGAACTTAAACCTATCAGCTCACCTATTCTACAGCATTCCGTCGTAGAGACAGTGAAGTTTCATTCACAGTGAAACATAATACCAACATCAACATACGACATGCACTCACGTCCAACGTATGATGAGAACGTGAATTTACAAAACACAACAACATTAACGTGGAACACGAAAATATTTTAGTGCATCAGGAATAAAAATTCAAAGTTATCGCCATTGTCGCCCTCTCTATCGTTGAACCATATCTGTGGAGACTAGTCCAGATTGTTTGGTTCACTCGTCACTTGTCTCTCATTATTTAGATATTGAAGGTTCCTAATTGCTGATTCTTATATTACAGTATAACGTTAACATGATAGATTGGGGCTTGGGAGCTTTCATGTTTGTATCGCGTTCATCTTAGCGTCATGGTTGCGAATAGACCAAAGCCATCCCATAAGGTAAATAAGCCGCGTTAATGTTAACGTTGCATTGTGAATGGGCCTTCGAAGCTAAGATCACCTGCTTCGCTTCCCGGAACCAAATAGACTACAATCATCCATCTCCCAGGCACTTGACTCGCACTAAACGCTAGCCACATTCTGGTCATGTACCGGAGTGCTCGATCACCCGTAAAGTCACTTCTGGAGACACCGAGATAAAAACAAATCGATCGGAACGGAGCGAGAAATATCGCATTGTACGATTGGCAAACTGGAATGGGATACTCGTGTGGAGGGAAACTAACGCGGCTATCATGTCTTATCGATAGTGAGCTATGGTACCCCACAACACGTGATAGCCCTTTTTCTCTACCAATTCAACTTGTTGAATTGAAAGCTTATATAGGTATAGCTTCATATATATATATATATGTTGATTTTTATTGTACTCCTGACTTTTGTTTCCTAATTATCCTTTACTCCATCATCATTATGTGAACATGTTTTTATCATCTTACCCAAGTAGTCTACTTTTCCTTGCTTTCACTTTCAATGGACGTAATATTTACATAATATCATGTAGCCCCCACATATTGAACTTTCATTATGTGTAGCTTGTTTCATTATAGAAGAAAGAATTGCATTCTATATGAAGGCGTATCGTGTGTTTTGTTATGACCAATATTATGGTTGTTATGCATGTTTGTTATGCATATAAATGACGTAATATATACTAGGAAAACGCCATATATATGCGTTGTTAGACGAGCGAATAGTAAAAGTATGGGTGAAAATGGGTGAAAATTGCTTCGAGTGATACCAATTTAGCACATTTAATATTTTTCCTTCAAAATGGCTGACCCGATCAAGCTGAATTTTTTAGAAATGTGTATCAAAATGTAATTCAACTTCGCGCATTTTTTTTATCATTTTTTTTTCTGCCATGTTATTCTAATGAGTATTTTTGAAATGTCTAAAATTCATAAAAAAAAGTTACCACCCGATAATGCCACAAAACTATACAGTTCTAAGTTAGATGAGGAACCGTATTGAAAAAAAGTTTGAAGTTGATAGCTGTAGCCGTTTGACCTGTGGAGAACCGACAAAAAAACATGAAAAAAAAAAAAAACATAAAAACGGACACCTATTTTTTTCAGTATGTGAAATTGAATCCTCGCTAAAGCTCGTCAAATGACATTCTCATTTCTGTTATTATAGAAATTGAATTATCATGATTTCTGACGATAATTGTCTGCATCACATGATATATTTATTTGTTTTCCAACTCGCACTTGTGAAGTTCTACGATCAAAATATATATCCTCGAAATCCCCCTGGCGGAAATAGTTTGCCCTAGGGAGAATAGAGACGCATTAAAATCTCATCTATATTGTAGAGATAGTTTCTGGGATGGAATACTGCAGAAAATAAAACTTCAAAATGAAGAAAATGGAATGAATCCGGCTGAGAGGAAATATGGCGTTTCGTGTCTCATTCATATTGAATTGTAAATGTGAAATCACTTTCATAAAAGCAGTATAAACCATTTACCAAAATGGACGAAGTTATTTTCGAGGAGGTATCAACCTGTAGTAAAAACTAACTGACATAAAAATAAAATATACCAAAAACCAACTGATCCAGGAACCAACTGTACTAATAATCAATTTCAACTAGGAAAACGCCTCATATGCGTTGTGAGATGAGCTTAGAAGTATGGAAATGTAGAATTAAGAACATTTTGTCAGATCAATGTAGCCTACATATATACAGGCCATGGATCACTTCAAAGGTTTAGGAACCGCGGCTGTCTGTTGGTACATAAACCTTGGTTCCCAAACAATGGTACCAGTGCCTTCTTCATATCCATCACAGATTTTAAACGTTTCAATTTATTGGTGACACTTGTTGCTCACATTTAATAGTTTCTTAATTGCTTTCTTAATTGCTTTTAGAGCCGCTTGTAACAAGTTATGATAAAATATTAATTAGTTAATCATTACTTAAGGTACAAAAATAACGTAGGTAACCAAGGGTGATAACAAGTTAATTTGCTAATTTTTGCTTAATTCACTAATCATCACTTGGTACAACCGACTCTTATTGATGTGTAAAAAAGTACATTAAAAATGCGTTTTCTCCGTTATTTCACATCCGATTGTTCCATAAATCGCTTGAAATAGGTATGATAGATATTTCCACATTCAGTATAAATTTGAGAGTTTTTGAGAAAAAAAAAATTCCAAGTATTTCTCCCCTGGCCTATTCTTATGGGGAATTTCCATACTTTCCAATTTTTTTCCGGAAAAACCGTTTGACCGATTTTTTCTGAAAAACAATCCCAACCTATTTTGGTATAAACCAATTTGTAAGAAAAGTTTCGAGTTGATTGAAACTGAAAAATACCGCCCCGTCGGGCAGATTTTCCCCCAACATCATGGTAGAACATATCTCTACCCCTCAACCTCCATCTGTACCATAACTTCAAACGCATAACTTCTCATAACTTCTCAACCCTGATGGACCAGTGAATGGAAAAATTGATACATTATTGAATTGAAGAATTTGTCTTGAAGGTATCACAAATATTCATTTCGTTAAATATTAGAATTTTTATATCTGAGTCCTTCCAGGAGTTGTCCCCAAAAAACCCATATATTCTCAACCCCGATGGACCAAGGAATGGAATATATAGTTACATTATAAAATTGAAAAATTAATTAACAAATATATATATATATATATGGAATATTTTGGCCATGTCGTAAAAGATACGTCTCGACCGGGAATTGAACCCGGGACCTTCAGACTGCCGGTCCGCTGCTCTCCCACTGAGCTACCGAGCAGCGGACCGGCAGTCTGAAGGTCCCGGGTTCAATTCCCGGTCGAGACGTATCTTTTACGACATGGCTAAAATATTCCACACATCTCGATATTGGATCGTATCCAAGAAGTTTAATGATCATATATATATATATATATATATATATATATATATATATATATATATATATATATATATATATATATATATATATATATATATAGAGAGAGAGAGAGAGAGAGAGAGAGAGAGAGAGAGAGAGATGAATCAATGAATTAATGAATACAATAAGTATATGAATTAATAAATAGATGTCCAGAAGTTTATCTATGTCGTATACGGTAGAACAACGTGGAAATAAAAATGATAAATCAACGTTTCTACCGTCTTAGGGTTCGTAGTCGATCCTTCTCAGTAAGCCTGAGGGAGTCAGAGCACATCCTTGTTCTGTTGAGCGATGCGTGCAAGGCTGCGAGCGAATCTCTGAAGACGCAGCGGTCAGAAATACACTAGGTATGTTTGTTTGTCTTGTAGGCTTACTGACCCGAACTAGAGTATTGCTGGAGCAAAAATGAAGAGCGTCATATTACGGGTTCAGTGTAAGAAATTATCCCTACATGTTGAGGTATGCAAACACGAAAGGGCCGATTTTAACGGTTCCCGGACTTGTTTGATAATATTCAATGTCTGCATATAACAACAATTATGATTATATGTTCTAGGCCTGGGTTATGGCTAGGATGGGTTGAGGTTATGGTCAGGATAAACCTTCTCGGACATCGACTTGAATGCCAAAATCATCTGGGTAAAAATTTAGTGAAGTAATTGTTTGCTCAAGAATGATGAAAACTTGATTCTTGTGCCTCATCTCGCACTGAATTGAACACACCAGCTACATTCGTTGATGTTGCTCCATCCAAACTAGTGTTAGTGAAATCGAACAAACAAACACTGGAGTGCGGCATTGGTACAGCACGACTTTTACAAACAAATAAAGAGTACAATAAGTGAAGAACTAGTGTAAAGACTTCAAACATGACCGAATTAAACCTATATACCTCAATCATATAATCATTAAATACAGTACAACCTTGATAGTACGACGTTCAGGGGCGACAGTTAAATCGTCGTATTATCGCGATCGTCGTTATAAATGAAATTTATCAATTTTTTTTGAATTATAGGAAGATGAAGGATTCAGGAAAATTAATTACAATAAGATACTGTATGGTCGTCAACAATTGACATTTATGTTGTAGTCAGTACAGTTATAAATATAACAATATTATTATGTATTAGGTTTGTCGGCGGGTAGGAAAAATCCTACCCGCGGGCTGGAGAGAGGAGAGCGCGTGAGGCGAGTCGTGAGCTTGAGCTTGACTGCATCTTTGCAACGAAGTGTACATATTATTATTGCTTGCTACTTTTTGCAATTAATTCGTCGTAGTAATTGCATTTTTGTTACTGTGGGGACCATTTTAATCGTCGTATTATCGCGATCGTCGTTATAATGAGCGTCGTACTAACAAAATAAAATAACATTGAGTCTTATGGGGATTGGCCGGGACTATCTCAAAACGACGTTCTATCGCGATCGTCGTTGTATCGAGCGTCGTACTATCAAGGTTGTACTGTATAAGCATTTTGACAATTGTCTCATAGATTATCTTCATCAAAATCATGTACTATTGTAAACCATCAGATATATTTATTCGTTTCAAACTTCTTGTTGACCGTTAACAAAACTTCCTATACCCACATTATGTGACACAGTTCTTCTCATTATATACTATGTACCGTTCAATTACTTTGCCTCTGGCAAAACTAACCAATTATTGTCTCAATATTTGGTATAAAAGACGACCAAGAACTTCTACAAGTCAGTCAATTCCTCACTCACCTCCAACCACCTTCTAGAGTTTACTAAAAGTAGTTCGCTTATTCCTTCTCTGATCTAACTATAAGTAGTCTGCTCATTTCCTCCTAACAGCTTACTATAAGTAGTTCGCTTATTCTTTCCTATCTCCTCTAATTGTACTGTTAAATTAATTTACTTCAAAATCAAGTGAATAAAAAAGTGTCAACAGAAACAATATTGGTAAATATCTACAATATACATATTAAATCCTGCATTCTCCTACATCCTCCTACCTAACTTTATGAGTGGCGTTAGCGCCAGCCCACGCCTATTCGAAGAGATTCGAAGAGAAACCTTATTTTGAAAATATCAATAATTTACTAAATTTCCTGTTTATTAAAATAAACCTCGCCTCGTCACACTAGTACAGAAAGTTCAGCACATACAAACAGACTTACTGGCAGCGTGCGTAGTCAGTTCATCATTCACTCGGACGTATTCGAATCAGTCACGTGACCAGTTTCTACTGATATACTTTTATTCGCGAGAAGAGTCAAATCGATGTGACGTGTTATTTAATAGTGAGTAGATTGCATAACGATAATATAGTCATATTCGTACTCACTGGGTCGGCCCAGGCCGGAAATATCTATAACAATTATCTCGAAATAGCATATTATGTTGCACCAAAGCGATTCTTGCAAACCTATAGAATCGATGTTATTCTTTCTATAATTCGACAATTTTCCTGTGGGATGTATTTTCTTGTAAGGTCGTCTACCGGCTCGAATCAACCCTGGTCAACTCCAGAACCATCCCCAGAATCAACTCTGATAATAACATAACTGTGCTGCATTTTCAAAGATTTATCCCGAATGAAAGATGCGGTTGCATTTTTATCGAAAATCTCGTCTTGATATTGTTCTAGGTTCTAGGAATTGTTGCAATTCCTAGAATCGAATCTCAAACTGGCGTGAAATCACTTTCACCCTTCCCAAAAAGCAAAGAGAAGTGTGAATTGGATTACACCTCCACATCAGTTACTTTCCTTCTCAGCGGAGCTGTAGAATATAAATCACGTCGTCGCGTTTATCGCTATAGCAGAACACGAACTGGGTGACAAGCGAAAAAACGTTAGTAAATATTATTGTACACGATTTGATTGAGAGAAATTTTGGAAAATTTCAAATAGTTTCTATAATTGCACCCTGGGAAGAAAAAAGTCGTCTACCAACTGAATAGAATGATGAACTCCGGTAATCACACATATATCAGCTGAAAGTATGTCGTTTTTCGGAAATGAAGTTGCGTCTCACTGTAAACCCAGTTCTGAATAATCATTACATCCTACAAAATCAGCCATACATATTCAATGGTGATATTTGTATTTATAATCTTGGTGGATATCTTCTTCTACCGTAGATACTGATATGGTGAAGTATTAAAAACGTACAATAGAGTACGTCTACATCTTATGTTCCGAAGATCTTTATTCTATTCATTTTATTCAATATTCTCATCGAATCTTTCATGCCTTCTACTAACAATATACAACAATAGTTGAATTGATTCTGTATTTCAACGGGCGATGTGAACCTCTAGGCATGTGGCTTTGACTTATAATATATATTACATTATAATAGATCCTCTAATAGACGTATAGGAAGGTATGGTTTGAATACGATGTAAGTGGGTCACGGCAATGTTCAATGTTCATATAACATTGTTCTGTCTTGAGATTTAAATGCAGAAAAAAATTGCATGTATATACATATATATATATATATATATATATATATATATATAGGTGAAGGGTGGGTGGGTATAAGGGACATTTTTTTAAAATGGTTAAATGGCTTGTTAAAAGTACATTTAAGCTACAACCTCTATTGCATGCAAGGGTTCGAAGCATTTATGAAAGAAGGTGTCGAGCGTAGGACCCCCCTATTCCACACCACTAACGAGCGGGTGGTTCGGGGGCGTTCGTGGCTCCTGGGTATATTGTAGAAACTTTCTCAATATTTGACCACCGAATGTCAACATTGAATTGACGAGTTATAAAGAGAAGATAGTTTATTTCATGATGAGCCACGGAGACATTGTCTATGATTATTATTTATATAATCCTATTTGATTATTTTTTCCTTGGCTGAGCATATAAGATGTATTAATAATCAAATATAGAAGTGATCCCCTGGGCCTGATCGCTTAAAGTAAAGCAATCAAACCTAATACATTGCATGAAGTTGTATTGATTGTACTAAGCATAGGTGGTTGGTATATTTGAAATAATTATAATTCGAATTCAAATTATACGTAGGTCCCGTGAAGTGTTATATTCGTTCAATTTGAACGCATTCATATTCATGAATTTCACAAGTCATATCGAACCTATCACAGTTAGACATTGGAAACACGACTTGAAGTGAACGAAAGACCCAACTCTATGATACTCGCACTCGTAATAAAAATAAGTAACGGGACTGACCGCGGCCTTCTGTAAAGAATAGAAAAGCGGATGCATATTGCACATGTGTTAACGATAAATTCAAGAATGACCATTTTTGGGATTGGATATTGTGTCTTTAGTTTTCAGTTTGTGTCTTGTAAACGACAAGTCAGTTGCCAGTAGATATTCTCAAAGACAAGACGTATAGCAAACAGTTCGTAGAGGAGTTCTTTTAACTTATTTTGTAGATTAGTCATTAACATGTTATTATGATTTTGATAACTTATTTCAATTCTCAACCGAGTTTTAAGTGATAGCTCTAGCACCATGAGACGAGTTCGTTTTTGGTTCGGGATTATATATATATATCATATAATATATATATTATATATATATTATATATTATATATATATATATATATATATATATATATATATATATATATATATATATATATATATATATATATATCATACAGCTAGATATAGATAATACCATTGTTCAAAATATATACGTATGTATATTCTTTTCTCGTACGATACACAATTAAATTGAGTATTTTCTCCACATGCGACTATAGAACTTTTGGAATTATGAAGTTTATACTGAAAAGCGTTTTCCATAGATTTTCTTCTCCATCATCAATTCGAAAAGAATCTCGAGTGTACTGGGAGTGTTAATTAGAAGATGAGTGGCACAGCTTTGCATGAATTGATGTACACATAGAGGGGAAACAAATGGTGGATTGTTTCTTCGAAACCATTCAATATTTCCAACAATTCCAACATTTCAAATCAATATGGGGAAAACGTTGAAAAATCGCGTAATCATTCTATTCTAGCTGATGTGAATTTTGATTGAATCAACAAGATTAAAATTCGAGTCAATTATAGAAGATCGTTATTCATAACAAAAAAGCCAACATATCCATCACTTACCCCTCAGACAACCAAATCACATCAAAAACACATCATTCCAAGGTTTTAGATGAATCGAATCAATTGTTTTGAAAAATATTATGTTAATATTATTTTTTTCATATGGAACGAATTTTTGGGAGATTTTTTTTCACTTGTGAAGAGCGACAAGTGAAAGCAATTTAATGTTTGAACGATTAGTGTGAGCAAGAACTGAGACAGAAAAGCAGTTATATATTATACTCAAAATCAGGGTAAAATTCTAGTGTATAGGGGTCTACATTTCATAACATTTCACATATATGGACCTATTCGCTCATCCCACAACACAACGGATATGCTTCGTTTTCCCAGTCATTATCAACACTGAAAATGTTGTTAATATAAATTGAATATAAGTGATAGTATACACTCCATTTTGTGTTGCAATTAATTCCAGTAGTAGTGAATTCACTTTCTAGTGAAATTACTTTTAGTGCTGAATTTACCCTCTAGTAGAATTACTAATTTCATTGTTCAGTTATTTAAGTACTTCGATCCAGATACAAAGCAAATGATGTAGATTCACATATATTATGAGCATTTAAAATTAACCACCAACAATGAGTTTCCTAGCTGTACCATTTGAATAAAAAATATGATTGCCGAGAAATTTGCTTATTTGCTTCAAACATATTACAATTAAGTTTTACGACCCCACAGCGGTATTATTTAATCAGGGATCTTGTAAGTTCTCGTGCCGGAATATAACTTCCTGGTTGTAGAAGTTCGTCGGTTATGCTACAAGTTAAGCCTGAGCGTGCGTGTGAGTGAGACACCTTCCTAAGGGACAGACTCGACACGAGAAGAACAGGAACAGCAAGCAGTGTTTTAAGCTCTAGCCAACCTGAATAGTTCTACTTTCTTTTCGGTAGATAATTAAGTCACTGTGTAGCCCGCTGCGGATTACATACTGTATTAGGTAGGCCTCTAATACATAATTCACGTTGAGTGGTCATCACATTTTATTTTATCATTAGGCCTGCCAACGGAAATTACTCACGAAGTCTTTGTTCCCATCCAATTGATACTGAGAATGGATGTAGAATCGTTTTGTACGGGGCACCGTTAGCAACTCAAGGAGAACCTTACTCAAAGGAGAATTTACCACAGAAATGCTTATACCACCCAACGAGAATAAATAATTATATAATGCGCGAGTAATTGAATGAAGATATTATTATCATTATTAATATAGAAATCTCGCTATAAAATCATTGTTGTCCAATTAGGAATAAGGATGCATGAATAAGACCCTTTTGAAACGGCACCTCTTTGTTGATTCAAGACTTTGAAACGGTTTTGTCACCGAATATACATAACAACCTCTGGACTATTTACACAACACAAATACAAAACAATGAACTTTGACACCAGGACTGCACTGTTGGTGACCATACTTCTTCGCCACATATGAAAGTATTTCAGTTTACAAAAGTACGGAACACATTAAAAGTTTTAACTGTTTCTGTGATACATCCAGAAATTACAAACATTGGTATTGAGAGTAGACGAGATGCACGAATTTTGATTCACCTCACTTTGAACTGAAAGTAGCTCTGTCAATTTTTCACTTCTCTCCAATAACAGACGAATTTGAAGAGAAAACAATGAACAATAAAATAAAAACATTAAATAATAACGTTAATGAACTAAACACAAGAGTGGGATATGAGAAATAAGTTCTGTTCTGTTAATTGGTCTGGTATCCAGTGTTATCACTGCAGGGATATAGAAAAAAATCATGTGGGCCTAGTATTCTATTCAATCCATCTCATATTCCAATATATTCAGGTGGTATTCCATTACACTGTTATACTGCGACAATAAGCTATTCTGTCTACGAATATTCGTGAAACAGGGATAAAACCGTGAGGAAAGAAAAAATATATCGGAACGCAAAACATTTCGGATCCCGAGGTACACTTGTGCCCACGGAAGACAGTCACGTCTACCAACATAACGAACACAATTAGCACAGTAATCTTTGTATAGCTGTTAAATTTCGAGGCAATGATTGTGCCTCAGGGTGAGATTCACGATAAGAAACGCCACTACATCTTTCGAATGCGTTACATCCTTGAAGTTGCAGGAAGGTTGGATTTTAGGTTAACACTGATATTGATGATAGCACTAGATACTTCAGAAGACTCTTTTTTTATCGCACTGGTAAATATATATTGGAAGAATAAGTCTGGAGCCAGACTCTTCATACATCTAGGAAACATTTGAGTGAGCTGTTCAATATTTCAGTTTTGCATGGTGAAACGAGTTCAAATTATATTGTGAATCGGGATTATTAAAATCCTCAAGATCCTTGACGTTTACTTGATTAGTAGTGAACTGTTCTTTTAGATATACGATGAATATTTTCCACATAGAAAACTTCAAAGTTGACAGAAGTAATACTGCCTGAGAAAATTACGTGTATCTGTATATTTGCCTCTCTGTTCTGAAGCATTAAGAGCTCATGGAGTATATATATATATATATATATATATATATATATATATATATATATATATATATATATATATATACACATATATATATATATATATATATATATATATATATATATATATATATATATATATATATATATATATATATATATATATATATACATAATTGAAACTATACGGTAAATGTGTGGTGCAATGTACAAGAAGCGAGATAGTGGAATTTGTACCGCGGTGTTGGCACCGTTCACCAAGATCTTGGTGTTCAGTATATAGTTGGTGGCAGAGCTCTGGAACGCTGTTCCCTATCCATTGGTACGAAAACTATAATTCATCGGTACGATAGCTATAATCCATCGGTACAATAGTTATAATCCATCAGTACGATAGTTATAATCCATCGGTGCGATAGCTATAATCCATCAGTACGATAACTATAATCCGTCGGTACGATAGTTATAAGCCATCGGTGCGATAGCTATAATTCATCGGTACGATAGTTATAATCCATCGGTGCGATAGCTTCAATTCATCGGTGCGATAGCTATAATCCATCGATGCGATAACTCCAATCCATCGGTGCGATAGTTATAATCCATCGGTGCGATAGCTATAATTCATCGGTACGATAGCTATAATCCATCGGTGCGATAGCTTCAATTCATCGGTGCGATAGCTATAATCCATCGGTGCGATAGCTTCAATTCATCGGTACGATAGCTATAATCCATCGGTGCGATAGCTTCAATTCATCGGTACGATAGCTATAATCCATCGGTGCGATAGCTATAATTCATCGGTACGATAGCTATAATCCATCGGTGCGATAGCTTCAATTCATCGGTGCGATAGCTATAATCCATCGGTGCAATAGCTATAATCCATCGGTGCGATAGTCATAATCCATCGGTGCGATGGCTATAATTCATCTGTACGTTAGCTATAATCCAAGATCATATTAAATAGCGATAAGGTATGCAGGACCATTCTGGATGAGTCCTACTATATTGAGATGTGTGCATAGTCAAATGTCAACTAGCAATTGTGCGTTCTTGCGTTCTTGCGTTGCCTCTCTTCACTTTATATAAAAGCCGAAAATAGATTGAGATGCGCTCTCAGAATCTCACCGGAGGATATTTTTTGTAAGACTACTAAATGCTCCCAGACAAGAATCTCCTACAATATAATCACGAAGTTCTTACAATTATTCCGTTGGTACAAGACTACAATAGCGTTGTATTTCGTGAATACAAGTATATGAATCTAGTTAGAATTTATGGCGGTTCTGGGCAATATGCATTCCTCTTCAAAAGTCAGGTAAGCTAGTATAGGATATGTGGTTTATGGGAAGTAATGGGCGGGTTGCATAATATACATTTCCCACATAGTAGTACAGCTCGGCAAAGTCGGGTGAAGACAAATCCCCAGTGAAACATAGACTTTAAGAACATCTTCTTCTTAGAAGACTTCATTACCACTTCTATACACATTTCTTCCTTTTGAATGAGCGAGAGACTCAACTAGACTCTTTTGGCACTAAGTCTTGTCTATGTTGTTCGACAATTCGTTCACACTGAAGAGGTCAATTTCAATGTTGTATATGAAAGTATTAAAAGAATTTGTATTTGTGAAAAATAAAATATACTGATATCCACGAAAGATGAAGATCGTTCAACAACAAGCATAGAGGGTCTATACAACAAGTTTCAATTCATTTCAACTATAGGTTCAACGACTCACTGCAATGATGAATAAGATATACTGGCGTCGGAAGAATTATCATTGATATGATTGGATGATGAGACGAAAGTTTCTCAAATAGAGGGAATGATAGTGTGAAGAAAACAGTCATATTCGTTCATGTCTGTTAGTGCATATTCGGATCCTTTTCATCATCAATGCAGCATCCATATTGGATGTTTTACGGAGCAAAACGTCTTATTTCCTTACTGATAACCGTAATCCGAACCATCAGATTATCAGAATTCATCATTTTCATCCAATTCTGTTATAAATTAATTATATTTCATACTCGATAGTTTTCAGTTTTCAAATTCATCATTTCATCCAGTTCATAGTATACCTGTATCTATACGTACATCATAACAAATATAAATACTAAACTTTTGTAACACAGTTTTGATGACGATAATAATAATGACAATCATCATCATCATCATTATTATTATCACTAAGAAAAATATACCGACTTTCCTATTGGAACCCACTCTTCAGTACATCGCTGCTTGGTGAATGTTTGTCCGTATCACTGTGCTGGTAGTGTAATTATGAAGTTGGAACGCAGCATATAATATTCTGTGGTATTTCGTGGTTATTATAACAATTATAACTTGACGTATTGGTCTGGCAGTTATACCCTGTGGGGTGTCATTCAAGAGGATGGATGGGCTTAAGGGAAAGTACTCGTAATGCCTCTTCGTATAATCTACAACTATTAATTATTCCGTTCTACAATCTGAATAATTAGTAACTCCCAAATTATAATATGTCGAGAAGTAAGCATCGGAATATTAAAGGGGATAAAACCAAACGTAACATTCTCAGTGTCGACGTGATTTATAAACGATCATTGTGACTTTACATTTGAAAATATTGTAGTGAAACTGTTTCATACCATTCAGGAAAGTATATTGTATAATTCTGTCCATTCCTAATGCACATTCACAATATGTTACATGACATTTGTATCTAACGGTACACGGTGAGGTGAAAAATATAAGCCCATATTAATATGTGAAAGCCCTCTGGTGGAAAGTCTTGAGAATGCCATCGTAATGGCACATCGTGTAATCTACAATCATCCATTATCCCGGACGTTCCACAATCTATATAATTGGTACGGGCTGATTTGGGATTTTATGTACATGCCGATGAAAGGAAATTGGTCGACTGTACTTGGAATCAAAACACGGACCAACTATACTATAAACCAACACTACTGAAATCTAACTGTACTGAATATCGACTGCCCTAAATATCGACCGTCCTAAATTTGGACTTCTCGAGCAACCTGTACAGATATCCAAGTGGAGGTATAGGTCGGCTCCTTCCCTCTACAAATTTTTACATCATATTGAAAGTTTAATCAGTATTTCAATGTTGGTTGGGGATAGGTGGATAAGGTTTGTGTCAAATGATATTTCTGAAAAAGAGGAGCTGAACTTTCCCCTCCATTTTCTATACAGGTTGCTGAAGAAGAAGGAGTTTGGGTCATTGGTTTCTCACTTGAGTTGGTTTTAGGACAGTTAGCTTTCAAAACAGTCGTGTTTCAGGACAGTTGGTTGTTAATTCAGTAAGTATTTTCTTGACAAGAACAGGTGAAGTATAGCTTCCTATATAATGTCATCAAATGATAATTTAGTTTAGGTGATTATTCAACTTTTGATTGTGAAGTTGACCTTTACGCTGATCTAGGTAGTGTAGGTTTCCATTTATTTATGTTATGTCATATTATATTACAGTTGATTGAAATTGTCTTGTATCGGTCTTATAAACGATACAAACACGATACAAACATAAATTATATTCCTACTTGGAGAATTCACTTCATGGTCGAATGCAAACAGCCTCAAACCAAACAATGCAAAAACTGAATATCTTCAATTCTGACATGACTTGCCATCGTATTGTGAGTCTGTGACCACCGTAGAAGTCAATACATTACGAAACAAAATAGATGTGGTTAAATTATAAGAGATGGAGCGTAGCTAGCTCCGGGATACTAGGGATTTTGATTGTATAATGTTCTCTAGGAGAGCTAATTACCATGGCAGTACAAGACAAGTCACGGTCTCTTGGATCGAAAAATGAAACCAATCTTCAGCCCACCTCAAGAGCAGTGCCAAGATTTTGTGCTGACAACAATGGAAATACATAAATACTGGACATATTGCCATGGTACGTAGCTCTACCAGTAAACATCAACCAATGAAACGCCTAGCCTTTTGGAGCTAGCCAGGCCTAGGACGTTATTTTATGTGGCAGTGGCGGTAAGAGTCCTGTCTCAAACTGATATGATACAATCACATTCAAACTGTTCCTAAAGAACACACCTGGGGCTATTTTTCGATCAAATCAATCGAATCTATATAAAAAAAAACAGAAGTCACGATGATTTATTCATTGGATCGTATCCTGGAGGCGAAGGATAATTTGATATTGTATTTTGAAGAACATTCGTTCATCCAGAAACGACCAGTTTATGTCAAATAATGGATTCGGAAATTTTACCTCTCATAGATGTGAATATTTCATTCATTTTTTTGCATACACACTTCTCAGAATTATAATACACTCAATTGTGTTCCGTAGTATGATACTAAATTTGAAAATCATTGAAACATATTATTGATTATAGATGTGCATTGGTTCGATACGGTGGAGCACGAATATCATCACAGTAATAAAATGACAGTTGATTTTTCAAATATATTGAGTTTTAACGACGCACTGTTGACTTATAACTATGGCATCGGTGGATGAACGATGATATGATGGGAATATGAGATGAATGTTCATCATTGAGTGTTTATGAATAGTGGCAAGAATTCGGTTGTGGCCTGCTGTTCAAATCCCAGTATGAATCTAAACGACAGTGGATAATCACGAAAAAACTGTACCTTGGCGAGAATCGAACTTCGGTCTTCTGAAAGATGGTCCAGCGTACTAGTGACGGGTGCGCCCGTCTCAGAATATCTGCTGAATGTAATTTCCAATACAAGCTAGTACACATACTTTTCTCCTCCAATAATGTGTACCCCAAATTTCCCTCTTGGAGATGACTTGATATTATTTTGAGTTGGATTTCTCTGTGCATTGTTTGACCTATTTTTTCATTTTTTTCATGTGGATATGCGAGGTAAACTTTCACGTTGCAAAGTGTGACGCGCGCAAGGGCCCAGATTGTTCGAGAACTTTCAAAGTTTACGCAAGGCGATATAATCTTCTCCCTAGATAAATTCATTTAATCTTTTCATTAAATATCATCCCCACTAACGTCAGTTTACATTTTTAATGGCATTATATATCTTTTAATAAACCTCGCTATACGGGATGTTTCTGTTACATTTCTTCTCAGCATTATGGATATTATAATTAAGAACGACTCCATCAGAGGGTTGGTCTGATGGCCATTTTTGTAACTAACCTCTATCCCGAAGGGTATGCATCCCAGACGGTCACAGTTCAGTATTTATTGCATCAACTTAGTTTTCAGAAACCTCGAGATCACTTTTGATATATTTGAATTGAAAACAAAGATCTGCGGAGACTTTCTCATTATCGGCCAGTGATTGTGTAATTGGTGGCTTTGATTCCGGTAGGGGTATAGTTATCAATATTAAACAGAGCACTCAATTTAATCATTAGTATTTCAGTAGTTGAACGTGAATGCGTTGTCTCTTTTCAACCAACTTTTTTGTTCATGTCTCCACAAATAAAAAGAGCATAGCGGGATATCAATAGAATAATACCAAACCAGGTGTTTCTGGCAATGATATCCAGTTTTGCTAGAAAATACATTTTCAATATATTGAAAAGTCCTGCGCACGCAAATGAGCTTGATGTAGAATAGGAACAATGTCTGGAATCTGCAAATATTGCCCTTACGGCTGATTCCTTTCTTCTACCGCGTGGTGTTGTCAACATGGACATGAAAATCGTTGGACGAACCTTGGAATAAAGAGTTAGAGAAGAAACGTTATACCTCACGGGCAATTCTACTGCGCGAATTAGACGACCGACGTCACCGGATAAGCTGTAGTTCAACATCCAATATATATACAGCACTATTGTACAAAAATCTTATCTCTATTACGCGCGATCTCTCTCACTCTCTTACGTTGACTGTGTACACTATTTCGAATGTTCGAAACAAAAGCCGTTGGCGAAAGTATCTAGGTGTGTGGCGACTCAGCGATAAAGCGATTAGATGTTGAACTATATGCCATTAACCTTCAAGAACAAGTGAAGTGAATTCAGCATGAACTACAACATTCTTCCATTGATTTTCATTCTATTGGTACGCCTTGCTCTTAAAGCTATGTTCACTCTCAATTTATTTTGCGAATTCACCTTAATAACTGAATGTAACAATCAGATACATGTAATCGAATAATGCAACCGTGGTGCACCGTGGCGACCCTCTTGTCAAAATGTTGAACCAATTCTGACGAGTCTAACGAGAGTATCGCCAACAATCTTTGACTTCATTATGCCTACAATGTTTTCTGAAAATTTCGCCAGCATTTAATTGAGTTCAACTTGAATCAAGCTCGAAGATTAATCTTAGTTCTTTAATCAAACCCACTCACAAACCGATAACGATATCGTGTTATATCTATTTCGATCATAACCAGCATGGTATTAATGTTGATAACGCTTAATAACAGATCAAACGCTCTTCGAGTATATAAATAACTTCTTGACCCGAACTATTGATGCAGCTTGAACCAGGTGAGATTAATGGGAAGTGACTAGTGATTAAACTTAGTGAAAGTCCCTCAGTGACTCGAACAAACCTTGAAGCTGGCCGATGGTCAACCTCGCAAGTGAAAGTTGCGGTTCTTAGGGTGTGCAGAGGGGTTGGGAAAGGGGGTTTATACCCAGCTCGACTTCCTACCTCAAAAGCCTGAAACCGTGTGGGCGGTCAACTCTACTTACAGCATGCTCGAGTTGAGCTGAATCAAGTAATTATTCGTCAGTATATCGAAGTTCACCGGCTTTGTAGGCAACCACTTTATCGCTCGTGGAGAGGTATTTTCATTCCCGTACACAGTTCCCGATAATAATACCATAGACGAAAGATTCACTACCAAAACTACTTCATACTACGACTACGTACTTACAACTTTGTGAGTTTTCACAAAGCTCCCATCTTTTGAAATACTAGCGATCCACAATATATCACATGTTATTTGTACGCTTACGCGTTATTTAACGGTACGCGGTGAGGTGAAAGAAGCTGACCAAAAAATCGGATGTACATACAAGTAATCCTTTCATTTATGTACGATAAAATTCAACTAATTGGCATTGTCGATAAACAGTCTGTCTTTCATGACGCATGTTTCAATTTTGTATTTTGTAAGGTGCAAGTTCTATTATCTTGAACAAAATTTCATTACCAAAGTGGATCAGGGACATATATGTACAGATATAAATACAATGAGTTCTGAAAGGGACATTTATTGATTTAAATAAAAAATCTTGCACGTCCCACCTCATCACTTCATACAGAACTCCTGATCACCGGAGGACAGATCTTTTTTTTCCGAGGAATCAAATAAAATTCTCGACTTATTACAACTAAAAATATTAACATATTGATATGGGGTGATTTAATTTTGAATGTGGACAACGAAAACCTCGCTGCTCTTGTATTAGGAACAATCAGTGTAATTGATTCAGTTATGTTGAATATATACAAGTCATTCGAGTAGCCAATAAGATTCCAACAAGGCTTTTCCTCTGGAAATTATAATGAATCATGCCAGGGTGTAAAACGATAGGAAAAGGTGGTTGGTATTCAAATAGCTCAGGAAAATTTTGTATTATAGTTGATCCATTACATCAATTATAGGCATATAGGCAGCTTGGATGTAACGAACATTCAAAGAAATGAAAATATGATGAAATAATCGTAGAAATTAATGTATGCAAGCAAAGAAGAATTATTCATGGTAATAATAAGAATTAAGCGAAAATTCAATATCGACACAGCATGCACAAAGATTGCTTGGAATCTGGTCGACAGTGCGAAAAATGAAGGCGAACGGAAAAAAGATATAAACTTCATGAAATGTAAGATATACCACATGGAGGAAGACTAGTTGAAAATGGTTAGATGAGCGTAGCGAAGATTTTCACTGAACTCTACGGAACTTTGTCTGTGCGTTTTTTTTTTCTGTTTGTTTGTTTGTAAACACTGCACAGATCGCAGGGTTTGACCTATCGACATGAAACTTTTTTTTTATATGAAAACTTATCCAACTTAGAACTGTATAGTTTTGAGGTCTAATCGGTTGGACCATTTATGAGAAACATCATTTAGAAGTTTCTAAAAACCCCATAAGATTTGGCTGAGCGGAAAAAATTGAAAAATTAAATCTCTTCAATATGATTCAAATTTTCCACAAATGTGAACACAAGAATAATATACATGAATAAAAATTTGGTTTGGTATTCGGACCAGCCGTTTTGGAGAAAATAATATGATAAATGTATTTTATTCATCGAAAAGATAGAAATATTAGTTGAAAAATGTTGCATTGTCGAAGTCACGGCTTTCTAGATTCATTGACATCGGATGAAGTTCATTTCAAATGATCAAGGTTTGTAGAGTTTTCGATTATACTTTATATAGACATCTCGCTCATCGTACAACGCACATCCTGCGTTTGCCTAGTTGAATGCAATAATAAAGTAGTGAATGAATGCGTTTGTGACCAAAGATAAAACACAAATAGAGGATAAAATAGAAAATATGATTCCAATAATGAAATAGATCAGATACGAACTACTCAGTATGTATTGATAATATGTTACTCACAGTTCCATCTTGAGAAGAATTTCATTACTTTCTGGATGTAGTAACAAAAAAAAACTTTGTAGGATTTGATGAAATTCCATGGAATATATTGCAATTTACATCTGTATTTATCTCTTATACAATGTTACCTATCATTGATGAGAAATTCATCAGTACAGGTACATTTTCAGAATCGTTGGAGCGAACCTTGTTTTTGAAGAGACAATTCTGAAATGGTGAAGAATGATATGCCTATTTCAATCCTCTCGCTTTTCTCATAGATATTTGAAAATGTATTCTGCATACGATGAGTAAACTTCCTGAGCTAATGCACAGTCCAATGAGCAATTCTGTCAACATGCCTTCATGAGAGGTCGATCGACCACAACGGCTGTTGCTAGTTTTGTTAAACAAAAATCAGTAGCTTGAGATAATCGAATGTGACGGAAATATATTATGATTTATAAAAAGCGTTCGACGTTATCAATCATTATATAATTTGTTGATGAACTTGAATAGATTGGAATAGTTGGAATAGCATTTTGAATTAAATAATTCTTGAATAATACAAGGCAAGTTTTCAAAATAACAGATAGCAAGGGAAGTGAACATTTTTCAAATGAAAACATGATTAATACTGGCGTTTCACAAGGTTTTACAATATCAACGATTCTTTTTATAATTTTCGCAACGCAGACGACACTGAAGCCACTGGATTTCCAAAGGAAAACAACTACGGAAACAACATTACATACAACAGTGGAGAATTCAACAATATAATAATTGGAAATACTGTGGTTCAGGAATTCCTCCAACTACGCCAGTGCAAATGAACTTTTTCTGAATACTGCAAAAACTGTCGTGATGAATTCCAGATATAGCAATAATACAAATGTTAAAAATCTTACCGATATCACTTTCCCCCTTGCAAGTTGGAAGTATTAACGAAAATAAAGAAACTGAATTTCTATGCATAACCGTCGAAGAAAAATGAACATGGATTAGTCATTATGAAGGACGTTGAGAAAAACATTGCTGTGGCTGCTATCTGGTGAAACGGATAATGAAATGTGGACATGACACGGCTCAGCTAGTTCAGTTTGCAAATATGGACACATGTTCAATAAGGTGAATTTGTATGGCGCTATTCTCTAAAAGCGAATGGATTATGCACTTCCCCCTCAAAAAGAGCGGAAAGATATTTAGCTAATGTTAGCTTTCATCCTGTATCAGGATTGCATTTCACAAGGACTACTGTGAACCATTCTTCAATTCTTCAATTTTCTCAATTTGCCGCTCATACATAACGATGTGAGCACCACCATTTTTATAGAAAATATGTCAACATTTTTCATTCGTGCATTTTTCATGTGTAGGTCTATGTGATTCATTTCTGATATTATTTATCATTATCTATATTAATTGATGTCAAGACCTGTCTTACATCGTTATGCGATCAGTTTGGATTGATATAATACATTCAATTTTATTCTCAGCTATCATTTGCAATTTTAAACTCCCTCTGGTGCTATCCCTTTGCCCTGTTTTTGATACTATTAGGTGTGCCCTAATTTTTAACAAGTACCGAATGCAACAGTACGCTTCGTACTAATATATGTGTGGTACAATAATCTTCCTCTGTTACAATAATCTTCCTCTGTTCAATCAGAAAACTGAGCTTGAGACATCACGTCGTTCTGAATCGATACAATACGTTATAACAATCTCAACTCACAATCTGTACGAACATACACTCGTGTTGAATTCATTATTTCACATCGAGATAGCGCATGTAAAACCACGCAGACAAACTTCTCGTCAGGACTTAGTACAGCTTATATAACCTTCAGTATAATTTGTGCATATATACGCGATAATCAATCAAGCACTGTCTCTTACATACGAGCATATGTCCTCAAGAAGGTGAGCTCCCCGCTTATGCTGGAGCATTACGCTCATGCTCAAGCCTTCTTATCGTGTTCGCGATCGAGCATTTCCGTGTTTCTGACGCACCGAGATGGATAGTAAGTTGATTATGTTAATTAGTGGAGTACGGCTCGAATCGCTCTGTGTGCTCAGTACTTGGAGGGTGGTTAATGAATCATTTGGGTTTTCACTACACTACGTCATCAATCATGTATGCGGATAGCTATTTAATCTTGTACGTAACTGAAAGTCACGGCCGAGAGATAAGTATACGTTTATATCGGCATTGAAGTGTGCATTTGATTCAATTATGTAGTAGCAAAATGGTGCTCGTTAACGAGTAGCTTAGAAGAGAGCTCAGCAGAATAGCATGTATTGCACAAACGTATTTATTTCGTAATTATCACACACACACACGCACACACATAGTAATACTTTGAAATTTCAAAAATCCTTCTGCAGGGCGAAATGGGAGCCTTCCACATTATCAGCTCGTGATTGTGTACATGTAATTGGCTTTATTTCCGTTGAGTGTGTAGCCGTACATATTATTAAGATATTATCATAATTTTAATAATAATGGTATTCAAAATGTGATATTTGATAATATTTAATAACAGACTCCTATCTAATAGTGATATTACGTCCAGTCCAGTCAGTATTTTAGTATTCGAACGTGAATACATCATATAACTGGGAAAACGCGTTATTTTTTCCGCATTGATGGATGAGCTATTAAAAATCAAAATGAATTCTTTCAAACGTTTAATCACATACGCGGAAACTTGAACCAAGACAAAGACTCTAATGATGTGGTAATTATCAAGTTCTTCCGGAAATTCGGTATGTGATTCTAATCGATTCCATTCGTAGACTAGTATAACAAGTTTTGCAGAGACATATACGCACCTCATCCATCACCTCATCCATCACCTCATCAACACCATGTAAGCACCTCATGAGCTATGGCATTGACTACTTATTGATTCATTATCTATTCTAATCGGTGTACAGTTTAATTAACTACATTGTTAATAGCTTTTCTTGATAGTTTCGATAGAATTTAGAAAAATAATATTAAATTGTATCAAATTTGTATTTGAAAAATAATCTGATCCGATTTATGTGAAACTTCGGAATAATGTGTATCATCGTTATAGAATTAAGTGAACAGTTTAAATATTCAAAGTGAACATCTTCTCCCCTGGGCTATTCTAATGGGGTTTTTAAAACCTTTGCGAATTAGTTTTCTCAAGAGTGGTGCAACCGATTGCGCCCCAAAACTGTACAGTATCGAATTAGATTATGACACTTGTGTATACCTTATTTCAACTGAATTTGCATTTTCGATCACCTGTGGAGCACGAACAATTTTTTTTTTAGTTATACGGTGAAACTGGGTCTTCTCTTCGCTCATCCAATTATTTGTCAGCTCACATTTTCTCATTTATATTCACATACAAAGTGGACTCATTAAGAAGAAAATTTCATACAATTGGATAGCACCTAACATTTTTCATATTTTTCGCTATTAGCAGTATACTTGCACGTATACGTGTATAACCTGACTACGCCATTGGGGTTGACTCTTTACTAAAACAGGTGGGATCTCCAGTCTGAACATACAGTTGTATCAATGGATCACCCAGTCTTGAGGTTAGAGTAGGTATGGAAAAGATATGATAATATGTTTGTGTTCACGAAAGAAACATTCATCCAACAACATAACAATCACAAATATCACCATTACATTTATAAGAGCTGCGGTATTTTCATTCTAGACCTACCGTAATTTTTCATTACGAGATTCACTATAAGAAACAAAAGTAATCTTCAAAAGCGAATGAAGTAATCTTCATCTTTCAAAAGCGTCAAATCCCCAAAGTTGCAGCGTGATTACGTAACCAATAAATTGTTTCACAATTATTTGGTTGGTAGACGAGCTTTGTCTTTCATAGATACGGGTATACGCCATTATATCACATAGAAATATTGAAATAATTACCAATTTTTTTCTTATTTTCAAGTGTTTTACAAAACAAAATCATTTATCATCAAATACGTGCCCAACCAATCGTAACTCAATATTGGAGGTGTAATTGATGGTAAAAAATAAACCCCCCGCTAGGTATAAAATATTACTACATAAATAGGTTCTTACATTCTACAAAACAGCCACCATTTTCGTGGATCTGTAATTATTCTCGTGTTGTGTAATGATGGATGAGGTGTCACGTGACAGACATTGGCTCGTTTCACCTATTGTTATGACGTCATGACGTGGTGAAAGGAAAGAATTAACGCTCTATCAAACTGTACTCTACGTGCGTGTGACAGAAACTAGGTATAACGAGCACAACATTCAATAGACTGGGATTCTCGATTAAAACTATCAAAAAATGAAATTTGGAACGATATATTTCAATTGAATTGTAATTCAGACAATAGAAACTGAATGGAATATTCCTTCTCATTTCGGACTATGTAAGGGTTGTGAATTGTTTTATGTTTGGTGTTGCATGCATGGAAGTCAATTTAGTTGACTATCAGTTCCTACGTAATAATCGGACAATGGTATGATATGACAAAGTTCTAATACGAGAGAAACACAGACATTTTTAATACCTTCAAGATAGTATAAGTTATGATTATATAATATCGCATAGTTGTCAAACGTATAGGGTTCAGCTAAGAATGAACTGATAATTAAGCGATATGGATTGAATAGTTAAAACTTACACCATCTCATACCAGGTATAACAAACTTCTGTGTTTCCATTGTATGAGAATTCCGATATCTCATACCGTTCGATAATTATCACCACACATTTAACTTTCGCTAAATAGACTCTCATGTAAATGGGTGATGGCAATTCCATGCAAACAACCGCTCTCGATAGAAACAATGTGTGAGTGCTTGATATTGATGGTTTATGGAATGAAAACAATATTTTTCTCTCATTGCGAACATTAGAGGATCCAATCAAAAGATGATCGATATTCTGCAGTATTGTTGGCGATAATGCTATCGCAATATGTATTAAATTTCAGAATGCTGAAGTCGTTAGGGTTACAAACAGTTACCCTAGGGCAAAAAGTTTTCGCCAGAGGAGTAATTTCGCAGACGTAAATGATCACAAAACTTGAACATTTTGTATCTGAAAATTATTCGTCGGAAATAATAATTGCTGGAATTGTCTAATGACGGAAATGTAAATATCACTTGTGTGGCAGAACTGGATATTTTTGGAATCGATTTTTACCTCTCAACTCACGATCATCAAAATACCATGTAACATATTGTGATGTTTATCATGGATCGACATTAGTCTAGAACTTTTCTTAATGGTGTTGAGCAGTTTGACTAGAATATGTATGAACGGATAGCCATTATCGTTTATATGTTACGCTGCACTGAAAATGTCCTCCTCTGAGTAACTCCCGTTGAAAGAATGAATTGTTAAAAGCCTGTAAGTTCCACGATGAAAGAAATAGAATAAGTTATCACCGCAGCCCAGCAATGAACAGGACTCTAGCTGGTACCGGCAGTGTGGACGAATCAACAACCTCAATCTTGAACAGGTCAAGCAAACCACCAGAGGAAGGATAGAGTAAAGCTGAAACCGCGATGGCTTAGTTTCGGAATTGGATTGTAAATTTGTGCAAATTCAGACAAAAAGTAAGCAATGAGAAAAACAAAATGTGCTTGTGATATTAGTGTTACTGCCAAAAAAAAGCGATCGAGATAGAGAGAGAGAGATGTTATTTACGACTTTCAGTGAAGGAGTGGCGAACAATTTGCCAGACGAGAGTTTAGGATAATCGTGGTGAAGACTTCCATTCCACTTATGGTAAAAAGAGGGCTTCGTTTTCAGATTTCTGTTTATTTGCTTGTAATTGTGTATTCAACTCAAACAGGTCGGGCAAATTAACCGATCAACTCGAAACTTTTTCTGAACTTCGGTATCATATTAGAATAGGTTGGGATTGTTTTCAATTAGGCACAATCGGTTCGATGGGTTTTCCGAAAAAAAAAACTTTGACGTATTCTCATGAGAATAGCATGAGGTAATATATTTTCAATTTCATTTGTTTGATACGAGATTCTAACCTGATATTGATATTGTTCTAATAAATATGTCTACCAAGTGAAGAGAAATCTGGATCGATCGCTCATGAAAAAATGAATCATCATATAGGAAAATTGAATGATAATTAAATGTTATCAATACAAATCTACAGGTTGCAATGCTGTGAGGTATAATAATAATATAATGTGGATGAACGAATGAGTAGGGAGGGCTTGATAATTCTGAAATCAATGTGTGTACGTGACATTCGAGTAACATCTCATCCCACAACGCATACGCTGCATTCTCCCAGTTCCAGATGACATAGCCAGGCTGTTTTGGGTCCTTGAGACAAGTCTCTAGCGTCTGAAATAAGAGGGATCAATTCGCCGAGGTCGTTTTGATCGGTTCGTGACCGCTTCTGTGTGAAAGGATTGTGGAGTGATCTCATATGTACATTTAACATCTTCACGTCGTTGGGTCAGCAAAGTGAGAAAGTAATTCTGGAATTGATTCTACATTGGGGAAATTTAAGCTTGAAACCAGTTGAACTTGAGCTTTTTGGGCTCCAGATGTCCTACTTGCGTGAACTCTGTTCTGAAATATCATTCTACCAAAAAAATACTCAGCTATGTGAAAAACGTACGGTGAGATTCTAAATCCTTATTGAGATAGACGACTTTCTTATTTCTTAAATAAGAGTTTAGCTCAAACAAGTTAATTCACGTATCGAAATAATTAGTACATTGAATGTCATACGTTATGAAGTTATAATGCACTACTGCACACTTCAGCAACAGATGTCGCTGTCACGGTACGACTTGTGAGTCAGATATTCGTGAGGCTGTCATGTGAGGTGTTATGGCTCATTCAGCAAGCACTGAATATACAGAAGGGAGCATATTCATTCAGAAAAGTCGTTGACATTGAAATCGTATATAAACGGTGGAATTATTGCAGTGAATGTTAGATAAACCGATATGAATAATTAATAATTCAATCATGAGTATAATTGTAGGCATTTACGGATCTATTGACATTGGATTACCGTCGCACTGTAATAATGACTATACGATCTATTGACGTCGGAGACTAATATATGAGATAATGAGTTGATTAGATGGGAGGTGATTTTGAAAGGTGTTTTTAAATAGCGTGAAAAAATCTGTCGTGACCTATCTCAGAATTGACTTAAACTACAGTGGCGACAGTGGGAAACCAACAAACCCCCGGTAAAGATGGTCGACCACGGCGGGAATCGCGTCCCGTTCTACTGAATGACGGTGCAGTGTGCTAGTCAGTCTAGCAATATTCTCAGTGTATATTCAGTGTATATATAAATATATATATATATATATATATATATATATATATATATTCATATTCACTGTATAGCCTGTCTGAATATTGCGGGCATCACCTGTATCTTGTGAATGGTACACTGTTATACGTGGGTGGAGGTGCCGGGTCGTATAGACCCAAACGCTAAAGCTGAACTTTCCTCAATTAAGACAGAATAAACAGTGATTATTTTTCATCAAAGTGGATATGGTTTTAACTTTATTTAATCAACATCAAGAAGACGGAAATCTAATTCGACTAACCCTACCAATAATTGTATAAAATAGTTCATTATGGCTATTTTTGTCTATATTATAATTACGTGTCTCGGACGTAATGTAACTATGATATTGAAATGAATAGTTTCTTGAGAAAAAAAACTTTTACCACATCGACAGGTAAGTGGCGATCTTCGAACCGCTCCAAAATTGACATGGCCTACCTCTTTTATCACTCGATATCAGCAAGAAATGCGAGAAATATGTTTCGGGGTCTATATATACGTGTTCATAAAGACGCTGCCGGGTATGCGGTATTTGAATTTAGTCGTACCCCGTCTCAACAGGGTAAAAAGTTCCCGCCAGGGTGCTTTCTCAGATTCAAATGATGATGAACCAAATTGGGTCGTTCAAGATACGAAATTTACAAATACATCGTGAGATGCAGACAACATTTGTCGCAAATACTAATCTGCCGAATTTCATGTTAACAAAAGTGGGAAGATCACTTGCATGTGAGAGTACTCTTGATTTCCATGCCGTCGAGTTTTTCTCCACAGCGTACCGTTATATATAAATAAGATGTAAAGTACTGTGAATATTCATTAAGAATCGACAGTATTCTGTAAGCCACTCCTCTTCACGGTTTGGAGTAGTTTCACTACAATACGTCCAAACGGAAAGTCACTCCGATCATTTATATTTCACGGTGACACTGAGAATGTTACGTTGTGGGTGGGTCCACCTTCAGTTCTCATTTTCTCGCCAACACATCCTGTCTAATCCATTCGCATCTGTCCCTTCTGTCAGCTCTGTTAACTGAGCTCATTGAGTCTATATTGCCGCTTGACCCGCACTCCGGTCCAGCGAGCAAGCGTGAACTCGAGTCTTATCTCCCCTTTCCTCTTCGTTCACATCCCTCTGGAATCAACTTAATTACACAATACGTCACGTTATATCGCTTTTGCACGTCATTCAACATGGACCAGGATATGCTCGCATTCGACCTCATAGTACAAATTTACACTCAAACTTCACTCTTCGCTCGACAATCGAAAGACTGACCTCGATTGGTTCGGCCGAAGTATCTCAGTACCATTTAGATCGCTTCGTGTGACCCGGGAGAGAACGGCAGATCGAGCCTCGATTTCATCTCCATTTTCATAGAGGTTGTTGGTGGTATCCCTCTCTAATGCCGGGATGATTCTTACAACTTGAGTCACGACTGCTTCTTTCGCATTATCTAAGAAACCATAGGGCACCTCATCATCTCATTATTCATTAATCTGATGTATATTTATTTAGGTAGGCCTTATAGCTATCATCACAGTGCGTATGTAACCCAATATGGATTAAGAATGGCGATAACGTTTGTAAATCGCAATATTCGTATCGTATAAGCGATCCAGCCTGGAATTCGTTCCACCGGTACATGGAGCTCAGTTGCGAATGCGCTCGCTTCGTGTGATCCGGGAGGTAAGGGGCATATACAGTCCGTCACGATTCATCTTTACACGAGATTATCCTAGTCACCCTCTTCAATGTATGCTAATGCCAGAGTGGTTGTGGGGCTCCCACAATATAGGCCACGACCACTTCCTTCCCACTATCCTTTCCATTACCATGTGAAACTTCCATTTCATCATCCCATACATCATTCATCGGACGTGAATAATACAATAGTTGGACCCAATATAGATAAACACACACATCTATTGTGAATAATTGGCAATATTTATCGCATACGAGATACAACCACAAATTCATTTCCACTCACGCAAGCACAACGATACAAGTATCCAATGAAGCAGAGCTATAAATTGGTATTCAAACTTAAGGGGGACCTCACCATTGTGTAGCATTTTCATTATATATATAACATAGAAGCCTACACTATTTTTGTGACTCTCCGTTTGAACATAGTGTAGTGAAAGTGCCTCACAACATTCAGAGAAGTATGTTTTACAATATTGTCGATACTTACTGAAAATTCACAGCACGTCACGTTTTATATATCTGTATGTAACGGTATACACGGTCAGATAAATATGGTGAAACTATCTAGCATTACTGTTACAGTGATCTTTCCACTTTTGTCATCATAAAATTAGAAGCATTATCATTTTCAGCAAATCTTATTTACTGCTTCTTATGATGTGTCTTAGGACCTACATGGTAATTGTATATCTTGTACCGTGCAAGTTTTATGATCATTTTATCTGTGATATCTTCTGTCGGGAACTGTTTATCCGATTGTTACTGAGGACGCCTCAAAATATCGTGAACACAGAGTCAAAACTGCTAGGAGTATTTTGCCCGAAAAGCTTTCAACCAGATTTTCCGATCATCGCACGCTATGATTGGTTGTTTGCCCTGGAGGACGTCAACACGCGGAGACTCGTGAACGAATCGAATGCAATTTCATTATTACCAGATCGGGCACTCTTCTCCCACCTCCACCCCCCCCCCCCCCTCCAAACCCTCCTTCACACACACGACGTATCTGTGATGTCACGTTATAGGATGCGACCACATGATGTCGCATTTGTTTGAAATTATACGCTGAAAGCGATTAAATGGCAGCCGATATTCATCGAACCGTCGTCCTATGTCACCACATGCGGACGGTGTTGTTATTGATGTTGCGGGTAGCCTAAACTGACCCAACTAACACAATTCATTACTAACTCGATGGACCCAAAATATACAATAAATATTGATACAATCTTTGAATAATTATTTATAGAAGTTAAAACTTTATTTTTGGTATATATCAATAAGCAGATGGGATTAGAGTTAATCCTAAAATTGTTCTGATTCAATTTAAAGAAAGATTCCAAACTAACTAACCCAACAAAACCAACATCACAAAGCAATTTAATCTGAACCAAATGAGTATTAGAGTGAATAAAATATATGAATATGTATAAATATATATATATATATATATATATATATATATATATATATATATATATATATATATATATATATATATATTCAAATTAACTTGTACAATTGACATGAAATACATGAGCAGGGAACCGCAAATTCCGTGCGAGTCAATAATTGGGATCACGTGTTTTCAGAAGTCTGTGTTCTTCGGTCAAATATCTCTCTGTTCATCAGTACTAGAGATCACTGATCTACAGTAGGTTTGTGTAGTAGGTTAACTATTTCAGAACACGAGCGGGTAGGTTTCCACCCGGCCGGATTCATTCGGGAGGGTTCGGCTCCTCCGGATTCGTTCGGAAGGGTTCGGCTCCCTGTGCGTTTCGTTATAAAGAATAATTCCAACATCGGTCGCTAAACAATATCGGTTAAAAAAAACTTCCTGACCCATAATCGTTGGCCGAAAGCATTTATATAATATTTGGAAAGTAATAAGAAAGAAGGAAGGCTGGCTGTCGAACCCCGATCGGCGGCTCTCAAGCCATGCATCATACCGCTGAGCCGACTTTTAAACATATCGGAACAATCTACTCGTATCAGGCTCGGACCAAGGAGCCTAACCCTCCCGAGTGGTCTGAATGAATCCGGCCGTGTGGAAATAGACCCGCTCGTTTTCAGCACATATCAAGAGGAAAATCCGATTATCGATTCATTAATTGTTTTTGTAAATCTTGTGTTAGATTTCTGAGAAATGGTAAAAATTGCTTAACCAAACTTTCATTTTGGTTGATGGTGTACGCTACAATACATGGGGGTGGGGGCATATATTCTACGTTTTCCGTACCAAATAAGCACACTTCGCATAGCTATAATATTGCAAGACTTATGAGTATTTGTTAATTAAAGCGTTGATTAAAATCAATGAATTGTATGTAGGCCTACACACGCTTCTGAGTACTGGAATAATGACAATGATCAAACACACGCCCACTCCTTATCTCACTCTCTCTCTCTCTCTCTCTCTCTACCCCCCAGTTCACTTGCTTGCATGATCACTGATCTTAGATTGAATGCTTGTGATCGAAGCAATTCTTGATTGGCAATTGAAATGTTCGAGACATTTTCGGAAAGGTACTCCCCCAGTCAATTGAATTGCAATAGAGATTGATGTATCTTATAACGAATGTGAAGTTTGAGAAACAATCTCCTATGTATTTGGATACATTTGATTTATATCATAGAGAACAACCTCTCCAATCCCCTGCGTCATTATAAGCTATTTTTTGTTGAAGAAACTAGAACTCAAAATAAAACCGTTATTGAAAAACACAGAATTTTCATTCAAAACAATTCAATAATTATGAATCTTTCCATGTGTTAGTATATGTAAATATTCGAGTTGAAAAAACTCGTAATTAAACGTGAATATTCAAAAGCACTTCAATATCGTCGAAATCCAAAGCATTGAAATATCAAGCTTGATTGACGTTCTAGATTTAACAGTCAAGTTATACCAATATATCACAGTCTAAACTAACATTACACGTTCTTCATGCGAATATCGGTTTATCTCAACACTCGCCATGAACATTTCCTCGTATTTACATCGAAATTTGATTCACAACCATTATTTAAATCAAAGCTACGGATGCAACTAGATCACTTGATACTTGTACAATGTACATGTCAGAAAAGATCGTTAGAAGCACTGTTAGTGGGAAAGTTTAGAAGCGGAACTGCTCGGTTGTTTCAAAATCCTGCAATGAGGCGGTCTTGTCACCAAAAATTTAATTCTAAAAATATATGATTATTGTTTCTTGTTAAGGAGTGACACGGGAAAATAACACCTAATATATGTGAATAGTGAAATCTTCTTTCTTTACGATATTGTTCTACATTGGCAGTGATACCCACAATTTCACACTGTCACAACATTTTTGGTCTGATTAGAATATTGATAAAGTGTTCATGTATCATAGAATAACCCTATTATATTCATCTATTCTGGCAAATGAACCAAATTAATTCACCTCATCGTTCTACTTAGTAATTACGTATAGCCCACAGGAACTTGCAGAGAGAAAAGGAGAGAAAGAGCGAGAAAGAGAGAGAGAGAGAGAGAGAGAGAGAGAGAGAGAGAAAGAGAGAGAGAAAGAGAGAGAGAGAGAGAGAGACGGAGAAGAATCCGCAGACACCAAGTTTACCGGCTACATTTCGAAGTTGAAGTTTGTAAGTTGAAGGTTTTAGGTGTAAGTGACGTAACACAAGCTAGCTCCAGACAAGGTACACTCATGGTCACATGAAATGTTTCAATCGGAATTTATAACTTGAATTTGAATAATATCTACGCAAAACTGAACGTTATTTCTTCATATACTATGCGTGGAGTGCGTACGCTCATTTCTTCTGGTTTTGATGCGTATCATGTCAGTATATTTTCTTCAGGATGTGAATTCAAATATAGCTTCATCGATCACTTCATATGACAGCATCAATTATTGACCTTGTGATCAAACACGTACACACTAGTATTTTCATATATTGAATATGAAAGTTCAATACATATATAGTATATGTATATGATATATATAAATATATATATATTCAAGTCATATATATATATATATATATATATATATATATATATATATATATGTATCTTCTTCCGTAGATACAACTCATAAAATACAAAGTATATTCGTGTTTTTGTGACCGGTATTTACACAAGCTATTAAAACAAACTGCGTTCCGAAGATTCAACCTCACTTCGCCTTCTTGACAAAATTACTTTTGAATGCGTAGATGTTTTTACTCATTTTCAACATACATTTTGAGAAGCGTTTCTGACGCTTCGTGACACTTAATTGAAGCTTCGGAAGCTATTACTCAACATAACGCAGTTTTCCAAAAAAAAACGGTTAAGAGTGCATGAGACTCGATTTAGCGAAGTATCAGTTACTTGGTTATAACTTTTGAATGGTATGAGATATCACTTCGTGGTATGGAGTCAGCACATATATAGATGAGTACAGATAAGTATACAGATAAGTGTGTGTACTGTACGTACTTATTAGTTGTAGACGTGTTTGACAGAAATGCGTACACCATCTTGGAGATTCAGAAAAATATGTTTCCTCCACACGATATTATTTTGATATCTCATTTGGATGAGTGATAGCGAAGACTTCCATCCCACTCTCACTTAGCTCCGTCTGTGTTATTATTTCGTTCATTTGTAAGCACTGCACAGTTCGCACAGTTTGACTGTTCAATATCAAACTTTTTCGTGATTCACAAACCTATCCAACCTAGAACTGAATAGTTTTCGGGTCAGATCGTTTGAACCATCTTTGAGAAATACTATCACAAAGTTTCCATTAGCCGCATAAGATTAGACAGGGCTGAAATAGATTCGCTCCAAAAAATTGGGATTTTCATTGAATCTGAATGAAGGAAATTTCCTATGAGTTGAAGTGCGTCGAGTTTTTTATTACAATTATTCATGTATATATCTCACTTTTCTTACAACGCATTTGGTGTGTTCGCCTGTTATTTTGATATTCAAAACTTATCATCAAAACTGATATTTCGCTGAACCAACTTCTATGCACTATTAAACTGGACTATATATGGTTAAGGTTGGTGAGCCCACAGTACGTATTTCTTCAGATGGTGAATTAATGTTCATGGGAATGTGACTTTCTGTTCACGGTGCTGTAATATATAGCTGGCCGATAGTGGTGAACTTACATTTTTTGTTCAATGAATGAACAAATCATGTCAATAAATTCGACGGAAAATGCACAACTGATGGTGTGAACTAGTAAATTGAGTAAAATCTGTCACATATATCACTTGGTTACGTACATCGTATATTATTATCTTATCTCAACACCGAATAACATCTAATTATCAGTTTGCACAAACAGCTCTAAAAGTAGGCACACAATTGTAGGTAGAATCAGAATCATTTGGAAAAGTACATAACCATATTCTGTTCTTGAAATAATGAGTTCGACCATTCTTTCTCGATTTTTTCTCCGTATCTTGTACCGAAAAATTGCACGTTTTTCAAGTTTATTATTACATCATTTCAGTTGATGCTAACGGCTCTGAATAATTGGACATGGAGATCCACTTCTGCTAATCCAGGCCGTCATTAAAAACTTTTACTTTCAATTCATCAGAAAACTTTTCTAAAATCTCAAAGCATTTCAGCCATTGCATATTCATATTTTTTCATCTGTGATTCATGTGATGATATCTATAATGATAATATGTGGAATATTCAATACGTTTCAGATCGGAGAAAGATCCTATGGAGATATTATATTTTATTCCGAAAATAAATACAATTATTTTTGAATGAGTATAAGCGAAGACTCAGAACAAATAATTGTTTCTTTTTGTTTCTTTGTTCTCGTCCCACAGTTTGAACCTACGGAACAAATGTTGACCGAACTTGGCATAGCCCTACACATATAATATCGCCTAACTCGATACTACATCTTTTTGAGGCGCAATCGGTTGAACCGCTTCTGAATGGACGATTTCGTAATTTCAACACCATCTCCCCCCCCGCCCCACCCTGAGAATAACCTAGAGAAGAACATTTCGTGAAAAAATATCTTCGAATAAATAAAAATTTCTATCAAATTTGGTCACATGAGTGACGCTTGTATGAGCTTGGAGTCTCACCTGGACCGGATCTATCGTTTTGGAGAAACAAAAATCAGTTCAATTATTTTACATCAATCAAAGTTAAGTTCAACTAGTGAAACTAATTGGATCGTAAGATATCAATACATTCAACAGGTAAAATAAGACGGTAGTGACTTGATAGTTTTTGAGTGAAGATGTTTATTCCTTACATTCCACACACACACAGATATATATAGTATATAATAGAATGATAATGGCTTATAGCTTATTCAATTATACATAATGAGACTGTATAGCAACTTACTCCGCCTTGAAAAATCACACCCTCATAATTGGATATTTTTCGATATAAATATGATGATTGAAAAAAATATGGAGGATAAAATATGATGCAGAGTAATTATAGCGTATTCAATTATACATCAATATGCTATACTGAGATGGGTGGTCGAGTGGTTAGCACACTGAACTGTTATTCATGAGATCGGGGTTCGATTCACGCCATGGTCGACTATCCTGACAGAGATTTTTCCTGTATCCCTCTGTAACCGGTCTGGAAAAACCGACCCGGAAAAACCGATCCGAAAACCTAGCTTGAAAACGAAAGAAAAAATAATACAAGAAAAACGGATCGGAAAAACCGACTCGGAAAATCCGGTCCGGAAAAAACGGACCGGAGAATGTCCCGGAAAATCATTTTGAACAACCGGTTTCGGTAACCTAGTCCGAAAAAACCGTTCCGGAAATACCGTCCGGTGCGCGACCGGTCGGTGAGCGACCGGCTAGCGCGCTGAGTCGTCATTCAGGAGACCGGCGTTCGATTTTCGCCATCGTCAACATCCTGAAAGATGTTTTCTTCTGCCGTTCAAGTGAATACTGGGATGACTTCTTGATAATAGCACAGGCACCATCTCACTATATCCCACCTATATCATCCCACCTGGAAAATTACTTTTATCACATATTTCTATCGTCTAATTCATCAATCACCGGAATAGTCATCTCCACAGTCCGTCAATAAACCTAGTGAATAAATTGTGGTGTGTTTAAGAAATTAACGGTTGATTAGTTTGTTTAATTATGTGTTTTACAGAGACATATTTGCTTGTGCTTGTACTGTTTGATTAATACAGTCACTATATATTTAAGAATGTAATAATGTTATGGTTGGATGCAATTGGATCTTTGTATGTATCACAATAAAAAAAATGAATCATATTTTTTTCTTGAACTTAACAACCTCACAGATGTTTTCTACATGTATTCACATATCATTTTTTCAAATTATAATTTGATATCTGAATAACATTTTTCATTCCCAAAACATCATAGTTGTAGACAGCTTTTTAACATGAACCATATGTCCAGCCGTATCAAAAATGAAAGATTCATCATACAGGTAGAGGTGCCGGGTTTTCTCTAAAACTCCAGAAAACTTCGAATTTTGCCTTCCGCGTTGCACCCAGGAGGGGGGATTGGTGTGAAGGAAGGGCATTGCCCCTGCTGACTTTTGGCCAAGGTGGGGGCAAGAAAAAGGTCTTGCAAGACTCCATTTGTCTTGCTGTTTCCTGTTGAAACCCACTTTGTTAGAATTAGCTGTAATTTTTCTTGAGTGGCACCCCATACTTCTTTCCCCCAATCGGTCGCAATTGTTGAACTTTCCCCCCCCCCCCTCCTCCCACCCCAACTTTCAAAGTGTTCTGACGCCCCTGAATACATACATACACATTTACATATATGTACCTATATTAATCATATCCAAGAGCTTATATATTGCGTTTTCCTAGTATAATAAAGACAGCAGTATACTAATGTGTATAATACTAATATCATTAAAAATGATTACTACCTTTAGTGCGTCTTATACACTTTTTCCTAGATTACTCGTTTTCAATTAGTTCCGATATCAAAGATGAAAAGGGTATCGTACTCACTCATCATTCATTCTCAATATTATCTTCATCTCTTTTTTCTGTATCTTCACTACTATTAAATTCAATGTGGTTCATTTTTAGTTCACTGCTCAGTTTTCGGTATGTTCAAGTTCTTAGTGATGCTTTTATAACGATAATTCAACATTTGATTTTGTGTTCACATTTATTTTCTGATTATTACATGTTCATGCCACAGACAAGCCCAAAATAGTCTTTGAGGTCTCTAGTATGAAATGTACTTATCTTTTCCTAAAAACTGCTGATGAAAAAATAACAACTAATTGCACAAAGGACACAAACCATATACGCACGTTTAATTATATATATCCACTATAGTGAATATTCCGATCGCCCGTCTTTGCTATTCCACACCACTAGCTCACGGGTGATTCGCTCCTGCCCTCTTCGTGGATACAAATGTACGAGCACACTACAACCCTCAATTATGGAACGTACCCTGAAACATCAATGTAGTACATACTTAATTTCCTCTTGCGATTTTTCCGACATGGTATATATTTTCCAAGAATGGAGTATGTACAAAAATTAATTATTCATATGTACTTAGGTACATTTTTACGTACGTCTATATACCCTCGAGTCATATCTCGTTCATTCCCAGAAGAGATGTTGAACCGAATTCAGAAGTTTCAACTGTATTCTCTCTACGCGTATTCAGAATGCGTCTGAATAAAATGCGTGTACCACAGACAAATAAGCATCAATAAATTATAGGTAGCTTTCGAGAGCAATCTCTGTGGAACCGTTCTAATTTCGAAGTGACTGTTTGTCAGACCGAGAGTAGGTTTTTCAGTTTATATTAAATTAGTTCAAGATATTTATTTGCTTAGGTTACTTAATCCAGATCACTTTGGATACGTTAGGTTCATTGAACTAGGCAAACGCAGAATGTGCATTGTACGATGAGTGAGATATCTTTAGAGTAGAATCTAAAACTCCACATACCTTGATCATATGAAATATGCTTTGTTTGATACCAACTAATCTGAGGAGCCGTGGATCTTTCACTGCAACATTTGTATGCTATTTTCGATGAATAAGAACATGTATTACCTATGACTACCAATATCATTTTCTTCGGGACGGCTGGTCGAAGTGCATACAAATTTTCAAGGCCTATCACTTTCGTTTTTACATTTGAGAAAAATTTGATCATATTGGTGAGATTTTATTTTTCAATTATTTCCGCTCAGCCTAATCTTATGGGGTTTTCAGAAACTTCGAGATGATGTTTTTAAAAACCGGTCCAACAGATTTGACTCAAAAACTATACAGTTCTAAGTTGGATGACTTTGCGTATACAGAAAAAGTTTCATGTCCTTTGGTCAAACCCTGCGACCTGTGCAGTGCCCAAAAACAAAACAAAATCATACAAAGCTCCGTAAGAGTTGGGTGGAAATCTTCGCTAACGCTCTGATTTGCAGTTTATGTTTTTTTCCACCAGAAAATAGATATTTCTATACGTGTTCATGATTTATCAAGTTCATCAACAGCTAGGTGTTCTGGGAATAGGAATGAGTGGGAAATAATAATGGGTGTTCCAAAAAATCCATGAGTAATGCGGGACTCGATCCCAAGCCCGACTTGACGCAGAGGGTTAGCTGTCCAAGCGAGAAGTTTGGTCAACTTCTATAGCAAACTCTATAGCAAATTTATATATATATACACTTTATAGAATAACTATATAATATAGTATTCTATCAATCTTCTTCCTTATCTCTGAATACTTGCATGGACACTTACTGAAGAGAATATAAAGGGCCTACTGTAACCATGACAATTATGATATGCGTGACATTCCGGATGGATATCAAGGGATATAATCTTAATAGGCCTACTCTACTCTGTAAACTCGGCACCTCCACCTATGCTATGAAGACGAAAGATTTTTTTTATGGTTTTCTACATTCACTTTTCAAATTTACTAGGCAAAAGCAAGATAAGCGTTGTACGATGAGCAATATATCTACATAAAGTATAATCGAAAATTCTACACACCTTGACTCATATAAAATATATTTCATCCGGTACATAGGTTATATAATATGGTCTTTGAGCCGGTGAATATCGAATCTAGTAAACCGTGAATCTCGGCGACATTTGTCTGCTATTATTTCCATTTATTCGAGAGATTTACCTTCTCAAATTTTCTCGTCTAGACTAATCTTATAAGGTTTTTGGAAACTTATTGTGGTCCTCAAACACGGTCCAATCGATCTGATCAGAAAACTATACACGTCCAA
This sequence comes from Brachyptera putata, assembly GCA_907164805.1. NCBI lineage: Eukaryota > Metazoa > Arthropoda > Insecta > Plecoptera > Taeniopterygidae > Brachyptera > Brachyptera putata. The sequence continues at coordinate 7,512,579 of OU015462.1, read as the reverse complement.
GTTGCTTCAGAAAATTTTCCATGTCGAGCAGTCAAACCGTGTGACCTGTGCAGTAGCTATAGAAACAAACTCACAGACAAAGCGCCATGAGAGTAAAATGGATGTCTTCGCTATCGCTCATCCAATTATATTCTTTTGTTACCGAATCAGTGATGACAATTCCATTCGGCGGAGCCTATTCATTAAAACCACACTTGAGTATAACTAATTAATGTGGTCGTACAATGGCGGTTAATGCTAAGAGCAAAGATCACAATCAGGGCTAAGAATACGAACTAAACGTGACAGATACACTTCCTGTGTAACCGTTCACAATGCAGTGGATAACTTCCGAATCTTGAGTCTGATGGTAATCGTAGCTCTTAGCTTTCATCAAAACCAATCAGATGAGGCTCCTGGATGGACTACGCGAGTAACAGAGATTGCGTAGTCTATTCAGGGGGCTGACACACAAAAATGTCTTCGCGGGAACATACAAGTACCTTAGTCACGATGTGGTGATACCAACAGATTTCATCATACTACGAAGAAGGTGTACCGACTCCCACACTGATAAGATGGGATGCATTTGTGGTTTCTTGCTGTCAATTCAGAGCCAACAAAGCCAGCATTTGCCTGTCGCGATTGTGCGGATTCTATTGTGAACTAGATGTAGATAAGAGTGGCTGCGGTACCGGTGACATAGCTGGACTTACAAAATATATTATTTTTGTGAAAAACAAATGCCACTTCTAATATAATAATTCTTCTGAACCGTGTATGGCGTTGTTGAGTATTGGTGTTCTATATAGTTTGACATACAAGCGTTAGTGGCGCGACAGGCAAATGAGACCATGAACTAAGATTCTGACCGCGGACAAATTTTACTCAGGAGCGAGTGGGTACACTTTCTTTATTTATGATGAAATCTTTTGAATAACTACATCGTGTCTTAGTTAGTCGAGCATCTTTAGAAAGGATACTTTTCTCGAAGAGAAAAAAAAGGAAGGCTTTGAAATCCATCCGGATAACTATTAGTTGAGTATTGATATTTCAGATCCATTTTGAACAATACAAATGTTACTATTAGCATTAGCCTCAATCTTATTCTAAGCCTCTATCCTAATATTATCTTATATTCTTACTCTCGGCGTTAACTGTCATTATAGTGCCACTTTCAACAAGTGGTGATAGTTGTGGCTTATTAATCGATCACAGAGATGCATGATATTCGTGATACCCTGAGATTTATGAATCCCCCCTCCACCTCCCCGCCCCCTTCTCACTTCTCTGAAACATAGCCCACTTGATTTGATGATATGTTATGTGACGTCACTGAGGTAAGAAAACGAGAGTGCTTAATTGAATTGCCTGGTCGCGAGAGAATGGCCGGGGGGGGGGGTGAAAGGGAAGAGGTCACGAGGTTGAGGTTCAAGATAAGTGGGAGAACTAGCTATGCGCTGTGAGATGAGCAATTGTGGTATTTATATGAAATTCGCTTCGCTCATCCAATTAGGTCCTCGACCCGCATTTTTGTTCATGTTTCCACCGACAAATTTCGCAGAGTGGAATAACCATCCATAATATTAAATAACGAGGATGAGGTCCCAAACCTGATTTCTCGACTACACAAGTATAATTTGCGCAAAGAAATAAAAAAATGAACAGTGAACAGTTTCCCATTTGTTTGCAATGGACCGTACCTATTGAAAAGTCATGCGCACTCCTATGTTTCACAGATGCCTACATGTGAATACTGAACAGCACAATCACGTCAGTTCAATGCCGTGAAAGGAATTACTCGATTCTAGGCTTCCAACAAGTAACGTGCGAAATGCGTGCTGATAGAAAGTGAGAAAATATTCAAATCCTTTGTTAAACAGTCAAACTCGGACGAATGACTAATGATTTCTACCGGAGGATTACTGATTTCCATAACTACTCGTTTCAAACGTAGCAAACCAAAACATTCTGACATTTTCACGTGGTGACAAATAGCTTTGTTACATTGATTCATGTTGAAATAATAAATCAGTTTTATTTTTATCTACTGCGACTCGGTGTATGAGAACTGAAATCATTCAAGTCCTCCTCAGTCTCCATAGGGAAAAATCCCATCTCGGTGATTCCACCAGATATAATTGATACACTTTCAACCATGGAAGATACAAAATTACAGGAACAATATGAGTGGCAGACAATATTTTTCGAAAATGCAAATAAGTAAATTTGTTCAAAAAGGGAAATATAAGTTGTGTGTAAGTGTAACACTCAATATTTTTGCCGTCCATTTTCACCTCACAGCGTACCGTTACTCGAAAAAAACATATAGCCTTTTTATGAGTGTTTATTATGGATCGACAATAATTAAGAAGATACTTCTTTCAATTGCGTGAAGCTGCTTCACTAAAATATGTTCAAAGAAGATCGTCTACCAACAAATAAAACACAACTATCTAATATTCGTGTACACCTATAGGCGGTAGTATTTTAGGGGTATTATGATTTTCCAGGACGAGTAATAAGTAAGTAAGTAAAATATGTATTTAGCTTGTTGCTAATTCAAAAACACATTGTATTTTATAATTATTCATATAATGATACATAACGGACCAAAAATATGCACTGAACAGGAGAACTATTACGTTAATGTTACCGATACTAGATACTGATAGTTGTATTCAACACACTTGATACATTCCGCCTTGAAAAACGCTATTCTATCTTCTAGTTTAATATCCTTATCTAATTTATTGTACATAAAGAAACGTAACTTCATCTTCTAAAGGCATTACATTATCGAAGTTGCACCAAAATTATATATTGACCGACTAGTTTACAATCATTCAGTTGGTAGATATTTTTTTCTTCCGTGGAAAAAGTATATGTCTACGGCCTATGTTATTATGTTTCCTCAATGTTGATGTTCTCTCCGTAGCTCAGTCAGCTGAAACACCTGTCCAGAAAATGAAGTCACCTTTGGACGAGGGTTCGAGTCACGCATAAGGCATGCGTTTCTGTGAACGTCCTTCCACTTAGCATCACTTCATCGTTCTATTATCATCTATTATCACATGGCTATTCGAACCCCCAAATTACCTGTAGCTGTTGTTGTGGTCCTTTTGCAAAATATAATTATTTGTTCAATTCATACCAGGGGTGTATTATGTCCAACTAATTCAATGAGACTCAAAACGTTCCGATATTTTGATAAAAACGAGGACGAATGAGAATTCGAGATTGAGAATTCGAGATAAGATCCAGATAATAAAAAGATACAACAAGAAGATTGAAGATTTTATCTACGTAATATAGATGTTTGAGATGTTAACTATTCCTGAAATTATGAATCCAAAATTTATTGTTTGTTAGATGAGTTATATTTTCAAAAAATATTCTCTGGGATCTAGAGACTGACCCGTTCTAACGACCTCACCGACAGCATCAGGCTTGATTGGGTATTTGTGTCATGTTTCGATGTTAATAAAAACAAATTCGATTGCATACTAGTCATAGCGCGTATCCCAGGGTACAAACCAAACAAACTGTCACATTTCGTCTGTACTAGCCTGTTCGTATCAAGCTGTTGAGCGAAAAAAGTGGTAAGATTCTGTCACAGCAAGAAATTCTGGTGGCATTGAATGGCATCCCGAAGTGTGAAACAAGGCCATTATATTACATTACCGTCGGCACGTTCGTCTAGACAGAACCACGAGATGTAAAAGATGGTAGATGTTGGGGGAATGCACGTAGTTATTGAAGAGATATCTGTCAGTTCGAAATGTTTCGTGAGAAGTAAAAATATGCTGATGGCTTTGGTAATACTTCCAAGGTGGATAGATAATGGTTGCTGGATATTATTCAAAGGCTCATGGGAGCCGATTTAGCGGAATATATATACCATATATGTTTTGTAGATAACTTCTGAACGACATGAGATATCCAAATTAAAAATCGAGAGTAACGTGCAGATCTCTTTTATACCTTCAAAATGCTGTGAAATGAGATTATTAACCTTGGATTCTAGCATTTGCATGTAAACACAGATGAAAAAGTGTTTTCAGCTGTATTCCCATGGAAATTATGTCATATAAATTTAATACTTCTCAAATTGAACCAACTTGAAGGTAATGAATATAACACGTGTTCTTCCCGTACTAGAATTTCGTTATCTCACACACTTCAAAAGCTATCTCCAAATATCTTATTTTTCACTGAATCGACTCCCATCCGTGCGCTCTTCAGGCGAACCATTTTCTTGAATGTAAATATTTTCCACCAGGGTGATTTTACTGATATGAGTGATCATAAATCGTTGGCAGTTCGAGATACGGAATCAATGAATACTTCATGAGACGTAGATAATATTTGTGATGGAAATGAATCCGATGAGTCGAATGTTATAATAACATCACATGTGGGAATATAAAATGTGTACACTGAAGTAAAATTAGATATTTCACTCTCTATATTTTCACATCATAGCGTACCGTTAAATGCAAATAACGCGTAATCTAATGTGAAAGTTAATTAGGGACGGGCAGTGATGTGAATGATACTTATCTGAACGGTATGAAGCAGTTACATTATAATTATTCAGTTACCGAATTAGTGGTATAATTTAAATTTGTAATATGAGATACTGACGATACAGATGGTGAAATGCGAGAAGGTTTCCAGGAACAATTATGAGAATATTATCAAACACTTCAAAATCCATCATGTTCAGGTATGGCCTTTAAAATTCATAAAATTCATACTGACGAAAATTCTTGTTGAAAAGCTTTTTACTAATCAAGTGATGATTGTTTGGAACATCTCCATTTGTTTTCATCAACATCATTTAATGAATCACCAGGACTTCTTCGAATTATGATCGTAATACGTTACTTGGATATTGAGCTGAACTATATGGAAGCGAAGGTCCATATACATGAACTTTTAATCTCAGTCTCATCATTAATTATTTTTGAAATATCTGTTATATTTGAGAGTTTGCACAGAAACAAAAAAAAATAAAAACTTTTTTCTATATCCGACATTGTTGGCGTTGAAACTTTCCATCGAAAGAAGTGTGAAGGTATCACGAACTTTGAAATCCGTCACAATTAACTCAATAACCCGATCACTTTTTGGATTGAATAATCACATGGTTTTGTATTTAATTTGGTAGTACAACCTGAGCTGATACTTGAACTGAAAATATCGGTATCCTAAATGAAGTGAAATTCAATGAACTTGAGCAATTCTTCCTTGAAAACTATGAAAATCTAAAACTATTTCAAACTATGACAACTATTTCAAACTTGAGGTGCATACGTGCTGTGCTTTCCAGTACATTTCATATAAGTATGCCTAATATCGCTCGTACAACAACGCACTGCTGCATTTTATTAATGAAACATCGAAGTGGGTATTCGTCGTACCATAAGTGTATTTGAGATTAGTTCTAATTCAGATTAGATTACTTCGGGAAGTGTGTTAAGTTGAACTAGTTCACGCTGGGTTAGTTTGTATAGGTTTGGTCGATCCAAATTGAATATTACGTTGATGTGATGTTTACATACACACACACACACATACTCACACGGGGGGTGGGTTGTCCCACCGTACTTCTAGGGCAATTGCGTTTTTCGGAGTCGACTTGCCAGGTCTGGCACTCCCCCCTCTTCGTCTCTATCTTCTCCTTCTTCCTGTCTTCCGACCAACTCCCTCCATCTCACTTTATCTTCCCACCACTTTTCTTCCATAATCGTCTTCCAACATTCACCCCTCTGTTCCACGGCCTCTTCCACTCCGTTTATCCACTTCATTCTCGGTCTTCCCGCCTTCTTCATCCCTTGCACCTTGGCTTCTTCGAACTCTCTCCGAGGTATTCTCCCTCTCTCCATCCTCATCATATGACCAAACCAACGGAGCCTTTCCCTGGCCAATCTAAAACTCAGGGTCTCCGCTCCTAACTCCTTCCTGATCTTTTCACTCTTTATTTTATCAAGTTTTGTCACTCCTGCCACACTTCTCAGAAATTTCATTTCTGCGGCTTGCATTTTCCCTTCTTCTCTTCCCCCCATTGGCCAGGTCACTCCAGCATATGTCAGTATTGGCAAGTAGTATGTCATATATAATAACATCTTACACTTCCTCGGTATTTCTATATATATATATATATATATATATATATATATATATATATATATATATATATAATCACGCTCACGATCTTCACATTTTAGCGAAATAGCCTACTTGTGTACAGTAATAATGGCTCTACCCTAGAGCCATGATAAATTACCCTCACAGGTGTGTTCAAGAAAGTGAAAGCGAACCTTTGCCGATCCGCTGTCATGTAGTCGGCGTCGAATGGCTGAACCAAGTGCGTGGCGTACACACGAACGCTTTCAATTGCTCACGCTGACGTCAGTGTTTCCCTCGAGTATCCTAGTTACTACAACGTTTTGCTGAGGGGCGTGGCTAACTATTGATACCTGTCATAACCAAGAGTTTCGCCAGTTTCATTGCCAGTGCCGTGCCGACAGATGCAAGGAAACGTCCGATCTCTTCGACATTACCAGATGCACATCAGATACCAAATCAAGAAGCCAAGAAGAAATGATCCTCCGCAGAAATGAGAAAATTCATTTTCTTATTTATTCGTTCGAACACATTAGTCAATAACACGAACCACGGTAAATCGATCTGAAGATTTTGTTGAAAAATGTCAGATGACGCGTGGGTGAGCACTCTGAAAGAATACGGAAAGATACTCAAATTGAATTCATTCGATATATAAGTGAATTTCTGTACAACGTTGAATATCAGTAGACATACTTGTACCATCAATTCCTTTTATAATCAGAACAATCGGAAAGGAAAATTTCGGATAGAGTCAATACGATTCGACAGATAAGATAAAAAGACGCCTGCTTTCCTGGAAGTCATGGGTTCGATACCCATGCCGTGCTTCTTTCATGTTTTCTCTTGAACATTTTTAAATGAAGACCTTGGGTAAGATACCTTTTTTTACTATCAAAATGCATTGAAAGGATTTCCTCATTCAATTTCTATTTGTTTTGTGTTTTCTGCGTCGCATTGATTTGACGCTTTAGCGAAACGTTGTATGCACTAGGTCACACTGTTTCCCTTTATCACAGGATCGATGATCCGACAAGCACTATATAGGCCCGGCGAGAGAAAGTATAACAGGAGTGTCATTGAAATCCAATACGTGTTTTACCTCTCGATGAGGTTTTAGTGCTCGACAGAAACAACAAAATAGAATGAGTTGGTATATTCGTCTTCTTTTGTTTTTGTTGAGCTTTTGCTATTTTTCGATGCTAATATTACTCTGTTTCACACGTCAGGGGGTGTTGAGGGAGGGGGTGGGATGGGTGGTACTCGTCAAACGGCTCTTTGACAAAAGGGCCGGAGGGGTTGTGTTATACAGGCCTACATTGCGAGTTCATTTGTCTGCATCAGTCGCAATATGGAGATCAAAGCGTTTGTACCTTATACCCTATTTCAATAAGGCAGTGGAGCCAACTATTTAATCAAATAAGACGTTCGACGGTGATGAGACTTAATCTGCTCGCTCAGTATTATATGTATACACTACACACGCAAATATAGGCATATATATATATATATACATACATACACCTATTATTTCATATGTAGAGAGAGAAATATATCAATGTGGCCACAAACGACTTATTCTAAAAGCAAAATTGAGGATTGGCTTATCTAACTAAGAATCACATACCAATAAGTATATCGTATAGGTATACCGAAAATATTTGTTCTCCGTATACTTGAAGTGAAATGAAAAAGTAAACTAGATCTCTTTGTTGATGTGTAGGCCTATTCTATGGAATATAATTGGTGATTTTCAATGAAAATATGTTAATACAAAAACATATTTCTAAATCGTGGATATTATATTCGTATGTAATGAAAATTGCAAGTCGATAAGTTTCCAGGGTATCCAACTTTTCAAATTATAATTTTTCACTGTATAACGTATAGTATAGATACGTTATTATACAGGCAAAGCGTAGGAAAAACGATTGAAATGTGTAGTTCGTAATCCCCGGTGTAATATAAAAACCAACTTGGCAACAAAAACACAAAAAAAGTCGAAGAATAGCTCGGGGTTATTGTAAAAATGAGTCCATAAATTGCTCACAAGTGAACTTTATTGTCCGAACGTCGATTGAAACAACAACCTCTGATGGTCAATTAATTTTCATGATAATAGCTTTTACTGATTCAGTCATAATCAATCGATTCCACTGATTTATGGAGATTCTCTAATCAGCGGGGTGAAAAATTGAAAGGTAAATTACCACAACCCATATAGCTTACATAAATATGTGTAACTTTGAGCTGATATGCCATTCAGTTGTTCATATATATTATAATACAATTAAAATTATAATACTTGATATCAAACCAATATTTCACCAAACAAAAAAGGAATCATACCAATGGATATGTTCCGCACAACCTTCCAACTTGAATACTCTACATCTGCTGTAATCCGCGAAGATGTATTTGAATTTGTATATATGTCATTATTATATTGGGTTTAACGACGCACTGTTATGATAACTGAGATCTAATGGCGTCGGATGGATGATTAATGAGATGATGGGATGATGAGATGAAGGTTCTTGTGTAATGGGAAGGACAGTGGGAAGGAAGCGATCATGGCCGACTTATTGTAGGAACCATCCCGGCATTAGCCTAGACTACAGAGGGAAACCATGAAAAACCTCTGTAAAGATGGTCGGCGGCGGGGATCGAACTGGGTTCGGAATTCCCCTCGCCTGCCGGATCACACGAAGGGATATATATGTAATGTATGTACACATATATGCATATACATTTATATATATATATATATATATATATATATATATATATATATATATATATATATATATATATACATATATATAGGAATATAATGTCACATTCTGTCATATTTTGAAGATTGCCCTTCTATGAAAGAATAGGCAGTTCTGAAAAAAAATCGAACAGCTACGGCTGGTGATCTTCTGGATTCGTATCGTCCGTGAACTGGGATCGAGTATATATATATATATATATATATATATATATATATATATATATATATATATATATATATATATATATATATATATACACATGAAACCGAGCATAAAACCTGTTTTTTATTATTGAATATATTAATATATTAATATAGACACTTCTATTCCACACGCTCACCACATATCTCAATGACAACTGTGTTGTTCTCCTGCACGTGTTTCGCTACACACCTTTGTGTTACATTAGCCACAATATTACTTCGCCGTTGACGCGCCGTGATTCATAACAAACACACTTCAAACAAATTATAACACAATATGTAGCTGACTGTCCGAAATCAGATGTGAGTGAGTATACATCCAACAATATAAACAATAAATGTGTTGTTTAATTATTTCCGGCTAAACTCTAGTTGAATGAAACAACAATGAATAATTGCTGCGCTTATTCAAATAATTACTTTTCACACTTATACATTAGTTTGTTTGGTCATATGACTTTACATTATAGTGCGTGCGTATAGTTTGAACCAAAAGTAGGCACACGCTATTGATCGGACCATCGGTCTATGTCACCACATGTGGACGTTGTTATTGTTGTTGTTCTTGCTCGCAGGCTCAAACCAAACTTGATTACCCAATCCAACCAACTCAATCATCCCAACCTCACCCAATATTTTACCTTAACCAACTCTAACTAAATCAACTCAACTTTGAACAAAGAATTGCGTCGTTGTGTGGTCAGAATACAAATGAAGGTGATTTAAATTCAAACTATAAATTTTTTAATGCACACTGTCACTCCATTTGATTTCTTAATAACTTCGAAATCTTGATTCACAATCATTGTTTTCCAATTAGGGCACAGAATGAATCATAAATACTGTTCAGAAGTGACACATCTTGGTGGCTAGAAATTTTAATGCGGTGTTGCCACCAATATAAATAATCATGTAACGACTATTTCAAATACAGAGTTGATTCTGAAACTAGTCTAATTTCTGTACGTTTATGTAGATTACTCTACTCATTCGTTTGATTTGATAAGCTAAGTGGAAAGCAGATTAATTTCCAAGCTTTTGCACACGTTAATTGCCATTACCCATACTCGGATATTTCTCATATGTATGAACACAAACGTCATAGGTACAGAAAACTAATTAATTAACTAAGTTCAAAGTTCATAATCATATTTATTACCATGGAAACTGTTGGGAGTACCACACACACACGCAAGCACCCACCCTCACATACCAGCACACTCAGCCAACCACACACTTACACACTACGTGGTGAAGAAGAGTTAATAATATTTTTCAAGAAATTAGCCTATTGGTGGTTATATAGATCAATTGAGCGAGTATTAAGCAAGTGGATCATCGCTTGTATCCGTGGAATAAGGACGTCTATCATCTTAACGAACTCAAATATCATTATTGTATTGGTATTGCTGTGATATCTTCAGATAATTGTGACATTTTCAACCTATCAAAAGTTTTGCATCCTTGAAGTTCCTTGAATATTCAGAACCTTATTGAAAAACACAGATAAACACATAATACAGATATATAAGGCAAGTCGAAAAGTTGAAAACCATACATTTTACCCATTGTTGTTTATACCCCAATAAGATTAGGGGGTAAATCCTATCTTGTGCTGGGGTAATTTGCATATAATGAATTTAGACATCAATTGATGATAATTTGAAAATAAAAATGAAAAGTACATAAATGTGAGATAAACGGTAATACCTAATTATATTACGAGTATGGTGTATTACATGTAATTGTATTCTTTAAGACTGAAGTCAATAAACCTAAATATCAGATTATAACTATAACTGAAACTAAAAGGTACTCAGGATTACCCAGCATACATTTAACAAATACAGATCAACATTGACATATTTAACAGATAAGCAGATTAACAGTAACAGATTAACAAAAGAGTTGAATCGAGATTGAGTAAACAAGGGAAGTTTTTATGATTATTTAGTTTGTACTCGAGCTTCTTCTTTTATGAACAATATTAACTTTGGATAACTTTCGAGTACATTCTATACAAATCTCTCGCTCATCTTACAATTCGCATCCGCCGTGTTTTCCTATTTATTCGAATTTGTAAAATCAAGTGCCTTCATAACGTTTCATCTACAAAACCTTCATCAGGGTTCTGTCATTGTCTCCATGTTCCATTGTGACGTTGCCTATGAACACCTTTTATAGAAAAATACAATCTACATCGTATTTGTGAGTAATATGCATAATTCTGTTAGGAAACCTGAGATTTCCAACAATCCAATCAACGAGTTAACTACCGAGTGGTTTATTGTTGAAGCTTTCCCAGCTATTTTTCCTACCGGCGTTTGCGATTTCAACGATGTATGACGAGAATAAATCAAGCCAACTCAGTATGTGAAGTTCCTGATGCAATTTAACGACGGTAGATTTGCCAAGGACAATCGCTTACGTGTTTTGTTCCAGACTCTGTAACACTCTGGAATGCAATAAGATTACGGAGAAAAAACTAGGGTAGCCAAGGCTCAGTACACAGGGCTGAGAAAAATCCTTTTCAAAAATGAAGCAACACATTGGGTTATTTCACGGTTTCGGGTTTTGGTTCACAAAAATCCACGAGCTAACGCACAACGGCGACTTCAATTCCTAAAGCGGTGCCCTCTGTTGCTGAGCCAACTCCTTTTTTATAAACTAATGCAATATGAAATGAATTATGCCACGTGATTGACAACCATTCACTATACAATGAGTGAGTGGATGATTGATTTAGTCTGCCAGGCTGAAAACCACGTATCTGGAAAATATGAAGAACATATTATTACTACAGAACAATCACTTGTTCCGTGCAGCTCGTGATTTCGAAGATAGAAAGCTCAATGGCGATTGCTATTTCAACCGGTGTGTTGCATTGCATTGCTGATCGAGAGTGTTGCTGCCAGCAGGTTAGTTGGCACAGCTGAGCATTCTGAAATTTCTACACAGACTTCCTTCGTGTGGACGTTACAGTAAATAACTTCAGTATATCGTATGTTTTCTTTAAACATTTAATGGGGGATCCGGACACTTTGACGTGTATGCGTGCTTGCGTGGTCCCGTGATGCTCTAGAGCTGTCGTCGGGAGCAATTTATTTGCTCCCAAAAATGTCACTCATGGCAATAAGGCATGGAGTGAGGGTCCAGACCAAATTCGGACCGTCTCGGTCGAGTGAAAGCCTTTTGGTGGCCGGAGTTTGTGGAAGGAGTACTGAGCGTTGTGTTATTTTCTGTTCTCTTCACTGCCTCTTATCTCACCTTCCCTTACTCTTCTCTTTCCTGACCTGACCTGACCGTTGACGATTATTACAAAGTACATGCCACGTACATAGGCGCAAAATCACCTCGTTGTCGCCACGCCTTGGAAACCTAACATTCATGCAATGAAGAAGCTTATGCCAGTGGGTTATGAGTCGGAAATGTTTTTTTCATCGGAATGCATTGAAACTGTTTTTTTATTGAATCTTTATTCAATTCAGCTTTTCTGCGTCACTTTGACTCCTTGAGTTAGCAAAACTTTGTGGCAACTAGGTTACCCGTGATGTTTAAATAACAGAATACTGTGGAGCACTTACCGATCCTTTTGAGAGATTATCCGCCGCAGAAGCCTCAGCCTCCGTAGAAAACCACTTCAACATGAGATTTGCGACTTGTCACTCAACTTAACTAAGAGCTAGCAATGCTTGGCTGGGTTTATTAAAACTATGCACTTGATTGGTTATCACTCTTTTCTTGTCGATTCTTTGGTGCATTATCATCTTTTTGTATTCGATTTGATACGTTTGGATGATAATGTTATCACTATTACGAAATCGACATGTAGGTCAACGTATAGGCCCTATATTCTCACCAAGCAACCCAGGACTGTTTTTTTTTGTTATTAACATTGACATCTTGACGTACAATCATTGTTAATCAATAGGATGGAATAGTGAGACCGTTTTGAAGCGGCACTTCTTGTTTGTTTTAGTTTTCGAGTAGCAATTGTCACCAAATGTATAATTATCTATAGATTATTATTAATGGAAAGAATAAAACGATGGACATGGACAAAATGAAACAATGAAATGAAACAGGACTGCGCTGTCTGTGACCATACTTCTTTACCACAGATAAATTTATTTCAGTTTCTAAAAGTTCGGAACATATATAAGTTAGTTTGACATAAAAGTCAATATGGTTACTATGGTTGATTAATACAATTAATGGAACGAAAAAGTCAGTATCGTTAACATTACGTATTCATGAAATATATTTTTCCATTCTATATTTCTTCTCAGAACGTATCAGATGATGCTACATAGAGGGAAGAAGATGATGTGACGACTGCAGGCAAGCCAACTTTGTATGCGATTCCTGGTTGTCTAGCATCCCCTGGCCTCACATTGTTGGAATGAGAAAAGTTGATATAGGCCTACATATATACATGTATAATCGTGCGTGTAGCAGCATCGTGAAAGTAAAGATGGGATTTACCTATTAATTATCCAGCTGTCTTCTAAGTGGACAATGAAATGACAATCAACAAGCGACTATACATACCACGTATAATAACGTCCTGGGCCTAGCTAGCTCCAAGAGAGACTTTGATTGGTAATTATGTTATCAGAACACGTATACGTACCATGCCAACATGACCAGTTTCTGATTAATTCCATGGTTGTCAGCACAAATTCGCAACACTGCTTATGAGTTAAGCTATGGAATATTTAAAATTTAGCGATTCAAGTTACGATGAATTTGTCATTATCTTGTACTGTCATGATATGCAGCTCTCCTAGTAAACAATAACCAATCAAAGTCCTGGTATCTTGGAGCTAGAGACCTGGGACGTTATCTCAAGTAGCAGTCGGGATAATTCTGTTGCATTTAGAGCCAGTTTCACGGATCTTCGAATCGTTTTACGAAACTATATTAGTCAAGGTACGAAACTAGCATGCGTAACGGTGGTAACCAGTTAATCATGTGACTATTGCTTGATCCACTAACAATCAGTCGGCAAAACCGGACTTTACTGAAATAACGGAATGTATACTCAGTATACAGAGTATATACTACCGACTGAGGACTGAAACTACCGATCGCTCATCATTGCTGTTCCGATATAATGGTCGATTCAGAACGGTCAACGATCGTGAACGGAGATGTATTTTCATCATGATATTCGTGTTCTTGATTCTCCAACTTCTATCTCAGGTCGAGTCTTGCCAAACAACAAAAGATAGACTATATTGAAACACTGTTCAAGCATAAAACTTTTATAGTTATACTTCACATGAATCTGTCATGTGACAGAATTCATGAAATACAATAGGAAAACGGATGTCGTGACACGGTCCAAGCATTTGCTATTATTGAGATTTCATATATATATATATATATATATATATATATATATATATATATATATATATATATATATATATATATATATATATACGTGTAATCACAAGATAAGATTTCGAGTGACCTATCCCTTTTGTCAATACGATAGCGCCCGCTGGTTCGTATAATATAGTAAAGGACGATAGAATAATTATTCGATGAATATATTTATACATTTGCTTTTGGCCCTGTGGATTCATAATGGGCCTCTCGATACGATGTTACAACATTGGAACATATCTTCTATTTCATTATATAATGTTACAGTGCGTGGAACGGGGGGGGAGGGGGGGCAATTCCCCCCCACAATTTCGCCAGGGGGGGGAAGGGGGAAAAGAACAAGTTTGAATTAAAATGAAAAAACGGACTGAGAAATAGAAAAGACGAAAAAAAGAAGGGAGAGAGAAGGAAAGAAAGAAAAAAAAAAAGAAAGAGTAAGAAGGAAAGATGTAGACCTATTTAGATAGATAAAATCGTCCATAGATTCATATTTCACATTGCAAAGAAAATCAAATATCAGATGGGCACCTTCAGTTTTAGGAGAAAATTGATTTTTGCATCTAAATCTCATCTGGAACACGTTGAACCATATTAAAAAAGGTGTGATTTAAAGGAATTTGGTGGACTGTTTTGGAATGATAACTCTGGTAAGTAGTTATTAGTTATCAGAAATCAACAAACAACCCTACCGGCAGTGCTTCTTTCAGATATAAATTATTCATTACAATTTTTGTAAATTTTGTAAATTTCCAAAATTCCAACAGTCGTAACAATGACAATACAATGAAATGGAGAAAGGGAACTTCCAATAAGGTTCGTTCGGTGACTGCCAGGGGCGTCAAATTTAAGGGGCGCTATCGGCGCACATTTGTAACATTCTATTAATAATAATATATGCCATAAATCGTATTCTATTTTACTTGTGCATTATTGGGTGGAGAAAATGTTATCATTCGAACAGCATTGTTATCGAAAGACATAGATTTTTCTTGGATCAGCCATTCAGCAAAACTAGCTCTTACCACACTAAAGAATTCATGAATTCCAGAAATTTCGTCCAATTCCCAAACCCGTAGAATCGCATTTAAAAAGATAAATTCACAAAAATTTCCCTACGGGGCTTGGTTCCTCCCTCACTCGCATTCACTTTCACTATGCGCATAAAGTTTTTGGGGCTCATAATTTAGTCCTTGCCCGTGGCGCTAAAATGAGCCAGACTGACCCTGCAGTTACAATAACTATGTTTGGCAAATATCAGTTGGGCACATCTAGTTCTTCAAAACAATTAATTTTGTCATCTAAATCTTATCTGAAACACGTTAAATCGTGTTCAAAAAAAGGTAATTTAAAAAAATTCCCTGCGGGGCCAGAGGGGGTCCTTCCCCATTGCTCCCCGCGGGTCGCATGCTTCGCGTTAACTGGCCTTTGTACAACTGTTATTATATGGCATTTTCTTTTCCAAACTGAGATCCCCTCTCCCCATCTTGGTATTCTCAGTATTTTGTCCTTATATCCTGAAAAATACCCAAATGTTATTGAATGTGTGGCACCCCATACTTCCTTCCTCCGCGGGTCGTAATTTTTGAGCTTGCCCCCCCCCTACTTTGAAAACGTTCCGACGCCCCTGTATATATATATATATATATATATATATATATATATATATATATATATATATATATATATATATATATATATATATATACATATGAACAATATTGCTGTATTTCACAATATTGAATCTTATTTCATTGAGACATGCCAGAACAAATGTGATCTTCCATATATTTATATAACTCGAGTTATGATACTAAGAAAGCATCATAAAGAACTACAGTTTATACAATACAATAATGTGGTGGTGCAGAGGGTTCGTTAGGAGAGAATATTTGACATATTTCGTTCGTTGATTTGTGTCAATTAGTTTTTATTTTCATTATTATTGATTCTATTTTAAGTAATATTATCCAATTTGAGGCAAAAGTTCAAGTTGCAAAAGTGCCACCGCACTTTTTCATGAAAACTTTTGAGTGTATCATAAAAATATATGAAAATGTTCAGCGCTTTAGCTGTTCACTATTTACTCGCAACCCGTTGTTACGACGTGTAGACCCGGCACCTCCACCGATATGTCAAGACGTTCACGTTGAGACGCATGTTACGAGCGCACTGTTGATATTGACACATTTCCATTGTTGTTAGCACAAATCCCAGCACTGCTTATATGATAAGTCAAAATTTTGTAATCTATGAGAGCATAACTTCGTTATTATTGCGAGTGTCCGTGATATTTAGCAATTGTAGTTAATATTCACTCATCCAAGTCTCAGTTCTCAGAGCTAGGCTTGGGACGTGTTTTCAAATCACAGTTACGGTGAGGTACGTAACTGTATTCACAATTGTCCACAGGTTTGACATTGGGATAGCTGTTATGTACCCGTATCAGTATCGGTTTTCAACTAGGCCTACTACAATTTGATGATATGAAATTGAGTATGATATATATACATACACATATGATTATTTATGGAGTGTGAGCAAGCTCTGCTGTTGGCAAGCCGAACACACAAACACGCGTCAAAACACCGAAAGCGTCAGCGAATCAAGTATATAGAGAAAAAGCGTATCGAAGTGGCAATTCGTCGAACCGTAGGGTATATCGGAAGGTTGATTTCAGTTCAGAGAAAATTAGTTTAGTATGTTTGTTCATTTGAGTTAGTTAGTTCAATGTACTTTGATTAGGTTGGGTTCATGACATTAGTCAAATTGGGTTTTCATATCATTTTAGGCTGCACTTAACAACAGCAACAACAACCAAAACAACAACGTCCGCATGTGGTGACATGAATCGATGGCCCGATGAGTAGCGGCTGGCAGTAAAAAGCCAGTCAGTAGGGAAATAAGTATTGAATAATTCAAATATAAGCAATAAATACATCCATGTATTATTCCAAACCTGCTTCGAATCCCCAATATTTTCTCTTTGCCATACGTCTGCTAATCGCTTTTCACAATAACAGAATGTGATTGTTATTTTTCAAATTATTATGCAGATTGAATTGTTTTGTGATATAATTGAATGCTGTTTGTATAATTGACTGCATGCGCATGAGCAGTAAGTGACGGAATTGACTTTTTGTAATCCTTCATTTATTTTCACCGTTTCTTTGTTGTTGGTTTTTTATTTCGATACACATGCCGGACGGTTCGTTTAGTCAAAAGCAGTTTTTGTGAACACGCAGACTTTTATCCCACTTGAACCTGTCTATTTTAGGAGCAATTCTTGGTTCGATCATTTTGGAAAAAAATGGTTTGTAGTTGTAGAAAATATTCAGAAAGTGAGAGAAAAAATGTTCTTCGAGAAAAGTACAAATTTGCACTGAATTTGGAGGAGTCAAATTTATCATACACAAATAGAGTAATTATCTAAATGTTCTGAAAATGCCAGGACTTTCTATTTATCAAATGAATCAATCTACATCATACACTGCGTACATGATGTTATTTAATTTTTGAGTGAATTTGAAATTTGTAATCTACAATTTGTGAGTGTATAACAAAAAACTACATGATAATATTCCAAACACACATTTAACCTTTTCCAGGTTCATAATTGTCTCAGTGTTAAATCAACGATGCACATGAACAACTATTATATATCCATACAATATGAAATGTCCGTAAGTAATAAGTACCATTGTGTTTAACCAGTTCAAATAATCTGATAAGTCCAACAATCCAATCAATGAGTTTATTATACTGCAGTGTATATTGGGAATTGGATTATTGGGATATTTTCACGCTTTACCCACTTCTCACAACTGACTTCTGATTCATGGTACGCAGCCAGAATGAATCGAATCAAGCCTACCCAACCCCGTGACATGAATCCCTTCTCATATGAAAATAAACAATGGTAGATTTTACATGGACACTCGATTTCGTGTTGCTCTTTAACAGGGTGAGATTCAAGTAATAAATATTAGTCGTATATTGCCAAAACGGCGGGTCAATTGTCTTGCGTAAAGTTACCCACATACAGCTGGGTTATTTGGGGGTACGAATGAGCTGGTGATAATGATACTATGAAGTGATGGTGAGTGACAGGACTCTGACAAGAACATATTCGACAGAAAAAGTTGTCAGTGGTGAACAGTGGAACTTGTGAAATGTTACAAAATAAAGCGCGCGCATATCTCAACAATGATATTCATCACAAATGTTACATTGTTGAGAGATTATTTGTGACTTTTCGTCGGCCATGTTGGCATTTAGAGGCGAATTATTTTGTTACTTCGAATATCTTATGCGGGGTTCGAACCAACACCACACGGTCACTTCAGTCAGTTTCTAAAGCGGTGTCTTCGCTACCTTAGCTTAGGATGGCGGCTGGTAAATTGATAAAACCACTGAAAACCGGAGGTTATTTTGCTGAAAAGTTATGTTATTGGCTTCTTCACTGTGATAAATCAAATTAGATTGGTCCAGCATTTAAAACGAGTGGGACACGGAGAGAATAAAACCATTCCCTCCGAACGATATCACGGCACAATATAACCACGTCGTTGACGCACCGTTAAACCACAAAATTCAATTCAAACACTCTATAACCACCTCCAAGTACGAGTGTCTCCATATAGCTCAGCGCTACACATGGAGTGAACTTCAACACACTTCTCAATACTAACAGCCAATCATCACTGAATTCAGCTCCGCGATATCCTTGCTTCTTGGAAACATCTGAAGACTTTCTTATAACATCGGAATATTGATAGATATACAATCATTGTTTTGAGGAGGATTAGTCGATAAGACCGTTTGGAAGTTGCAACCTCTTGGTTGTCCCAAGATTTCACGTTGGTCTTGTCAACCAATATAGATGTTTGAAAGTTATAATCAAAGTATTCATTCTGTTTAAGTCGACACCAGCACGCTCTGAACGTTGATGAATTGATAGCATAGACTGAAGAAATATCCAAAGACAGTTTACCCAACGTTAAATTAAGATTCATCCGCACTCTCATCCTCACTCCTTTGCCTCCTCCCTTCCACAAACCTCACCATGTAGTACCGTCAATCTCTGCTAAGAGTGCTTAAAATCGTTTCAGTGATTGTGCTTCATGTCGACGATAACATGAATGCTCACCTGGTTATTTGTCAAGTCTTCAATTTGACTGCTAGCAGCGCTCTAGGAATGAGTCGCGATGATTGACGTAACTTCAGGAAATAATTAAAGAGTTTTGAATCTCTTCGAGTAACTTACGTGTGACGTCTTGAGTGTTTCCAATTACGTTTTGCCCATTTTATAAACTGGGAAGATGCCTTATATGCGTTGTGAGATGAGCTTAGAAGTGTGGAAATGTAGAAAAGAACATTTTGTCAGCTCAATGTACATATACAGGCCACGGATCACTTCAAAGGTTTAAGAACCGCGGCTGTCTGTTGGTATATAAACCTTGGTTTCCAAACAATTATATCAGTGCCTTCTTCATATCCATCACAGATTTCAAACGTTTTAATTTATTGGTGACACTTGTTGCTCACATTTAATAGTTTCTTAATTGCTTTCTTAATTGCTTTTATTGATGTGTAGGAAAGTACATTAAAAATACGTTTTCTTCGTTATTTCACATCCGATTGTTCCATAAATCGCTTGAAATAGGTATGATAGATCTTTTCACATTCAGTATAAATTTGAGAGCTTTTGAAAAAAAAAATCCAAGTTTTTCTCCCCTGGCCTATTCTTATGTGGAATTTCCATACTTTCCAATTTTTTTCCGGAAAAACCGTCCGACCGATTTTTCTGAAAGACAATCCCAACCTATTCTGGTATAACACCAATTTGTAAAAAAAGTTTCAAGTTGATTGAAACTTTTCCCTGACCTGTATGCCGCGTACAAAATTACAAAAAAAAAAAAAAAAAAACATAATTTTTCGGTATATGGAATGAAAATCTTCGCTACGCTCATCTAACAATCAATTCAGTAAGGTAACACTGCTATTTCTCTGATCTGTTTCCAGCATCACGCATCACTCACACCACGTGTTCGCGTCACTCTCGTATCACGTGTGCCGTGTACCATTGACACAAAACATGAGTGAACATGTGATGTAGTGTGTGTGTGTGTATATGTGTATGTGTGTACCAGAATTACGTTTGTTCGTTTTGAACAAAGTTTTCCATCTCTAGTCCGAGCAGTGAACTGTTTGATGGAAAGTCCAATGCGTACACTCACGAAACGGGGGAAATGACCGAAAACTTGAAAATAACAAAAAACATAGCCTATATATATATATATATATATATATATATATATATATATATATATATATATATATATATATATGTATATATATATATATGTATATATATATATATATATATATATATATATATATATATATATATATATATATATATGTATATATATATATATGTATATATATATATATATATATATATATATATATATATATATATATATACATATATTTATATTCTGAAAGAGACAAGAACGACTCCAGGAGATCGCGCGAAGTTTTGGGTTGAAACGTCGAGTTACGCAGGGTTCTTTCAAAACCAGATTTCCGCTTAACTGGTCTTACCTTCAGCCAGCGACCAACAAATATTCAGGCATCATTTATACACACACATACACAGGCCCCAATATATACATGTATCAATATTACTTTTTTATGGTTACTTAAAAGTCGTGTTTGTACATAAAATATCCATTTAATTGCCCGACGTTCAAACTTCATTGTATCAGTCATTTCCGGCCTGAATATATATTCATTTATATATATATATATATATATATATATATATATATATATATATATATATATATATATATATAGGCCTATATAGATTGTCTTCATTCATTAAATGAACGGATTGAAATTGAGAAAGGTTGCATCCATCTTCCACGAGAGTAGAAACCACCACACTCTTTGGGATATATAAATTATTAAGTTAAGTAATGTTCCAAAGAATATCACAAAATCAATTTAGAGAAGTGGTGGGAATAAGTGTTATAAGAATGGAGCTCATAAGCCCAAGATGTGTGCATTTGATAAGACGATTGTTTGCCTAACGACCCTAACAACAGCGTGGGTATTGATCGGATGACAGATGGAAAGTCCATGCTTTATGCGGGAATCGAACCCATGCCCGACTCGACTCCAATCTATTAAAACCTGTGATTCAGCTAAATGAGCCACGTAGGTCGGCTAAAGCGCAACAATGAATGGGCCATTCACTCGAAATTGATAGGTAGGATTGGGAACTACCGTGGCATGTGCACTTGTGGTCGTATAATATGGTTAATATCATTCCGATATTAACTTTTGATTTCAATAGAATCACCTCATATGCAATGGCTAGTTATCACGGAGACTATGCGTGGAGTGTGTATATGCACATTGTATTCTAGTTGTAGATCTAGTATTCTAGATTTATTGTCTCCAGGTTGGTTTTGAATGTAGCTTGATTGACTATTTTATGTGTACGCAACCGTACTTCATAGAGATAATGTCGATGGAGGATTAAATCAACGATACAACCATGTCGACGTTGATCAGCTGTTTACGTTGTAGGCAGTGTGGTGTGGGTGAGTCTGTATAATAGCGACTATCCGTGTGTTATGAATGTGCACACACATCACAAGTTCAAAGACTCCATTAACATACCAACCTCACCCTAGCCTCCCCAATCCTATCACTACCCTTTATACCCCCTCAAAGTAAATATATGTCACTTCTGGTCGGATGTCTGAATACCTATTACTCTGCTGTAATGTTGTTTATGTAACACATGTTTATTCAATTAAATTGGGTTTAACGACGCATTGTAATAATAACTAAGATCTATTGGTCTCGAATGGATGATTGATGAGATGTACCAACCCAACCCTCAATGCATCTTGATCATAAACATATAAGATAATAACACAGTCATGGTACCTTAGATTGCAGAACCTTGACATATTTTGTAGCCCATCTCATAAGCAGTGCTAGGGTGTAGTGCTAACAACAATAGAAATACACATGGACTGAACATGTTACCACGGCATTTATCTCTCTCCTAGTGAACAATAACTGTTATCAAAGGCTACGGTCTCTTGGAGCTAGCCAGGTCGACAACGTTATTTACCTGTACGCTGTGACTGCCGTGAGTAAGTATCTAATCCAACTGTGTCATATCTTTAAATTTGTTTCCTGATTATTGTTTGCGTAACGACCCCACCGACAGCTAGATTGTTGAGGGTCGAGTGAACAGGTAATAATACAAATATAAAATTATTAAAGGTTAAAGGATGATGAAAGACGAGATAAAGGACGCATGAGGTTCAAGGACGACCTCATGCGGGGGTGAGCTCACTTCCAACGGTGCATTCAGTTTCTACCTCACTATCTCCTATTTATGAATATGTGTAGAAGAGTAATATGACTTGTATCTTTATTATAAATTTTAGTAGTGTTGTTAGTAGATCAAATATAAACTACAATCACGTACATTTATATGTCTCATATGATATTCATGGTGAATCAACGAAACTAAAGTTGAGTAAAGGGATCACTGGCGCCTGTCACAATGTACAGGAAGGGTCCTCTGCAATACAACATACAATATTGCCATACAATATTGATATAAGTACACGAAAAAACGCTCACGAGTAGAAACCCCAAATATTAGA
>OU015462.1:7459395-7484395 GCA_907164805.1 Brachyptera putata | reverse complement strand
GTTTTTAGATTTCATCAATCAATTATTATAGATTGTGAAAAACTCTACTCATTCGAATCTATTGAAATTATTCGAGTGATTGGAATCTTCTCGCTTTGGACGTAAGAGCCTGGAGTCTCGAATTTCTCAAGTTTAAAAGTTATGCGGTATTCATCGTGTTCTCAAGCTTTGAGTCTATATGATACAAATGGACAGCTTTTTCCACTTCTCAGCTAGATTTTCACTCAGCAATGTCCATCAACTCGGGTTTTATAGTAGTTCCGTGCATGACTGGCATCACTAACCAGGCTAGTGAGTGTGCTGGGTCGTCATATCCCTCCACAACCAGAGTGAGCTCTTGCGTATTCAAAGGTACTCCTCGAAGGAAATTTAATTCATTTGTGTGAGACGCGACTTGAAATTTAGCGTCGAAAATGAACACCTGAATTGTTCTAAGTATGTGCTTGATTGACTTTTTGATAATTGCTTGCCAATATATATATATATATATATTATATATATATATATATGATACTTGAACAAAATGAGTTGAGAGTTGAATAAAAACTGGACATCCAATTGAATCTACGCCAATACATCTATCTTTGATTTAGCCGATAGTAATTTGTAAAATGCAAATTCAGCATACCTTGGTTTTGTGTTACAACCGTTATACCGAATTCTTCACATTCTATTGCACTTTTCTATTCCTATATATATATATATATATATATATATATATATATATATATATATATATATATATATATATATATGTATGCAATCAATCAATCACACATCGCTTCACAATCGAATATACGTTTCTCCATCCACATTGAATGGAGAAAAAATAGGTATGCGCAGGACATCTCAATTGGTTATAACACTACGATAAAATGGTGATACATTTTCTAGTGAAGCTATATCAATTCAAAATATACATGTTTTGGTGTTATTCCAATGTTGTCCCAATATCATCACTTTATAAGTGGAGATGTTAACAAGGATACAAACTGAAAATCGAATTATATATCGTTTTACGTTCGAATTCTGAAATCCCAATGATGGAGATATTTGCTCTGCCTATAGTAGCCCTATTCATGGCCATACTCGTAACGAAAATAAATCCAATCACATACACAATCACGAGCCGATAATGGGAAAAGCTCTGACTTTTCGACCCGCAGGGAGTTTCCAAAAATCCGAAGGAATTAAAAAAGATTGCATAGGTTTGTAATAATCACGTTGATGCGAGAAATTCTATTCACTACATGTATTGCAGTCTGTTCAGGTTGAAATGTTCAGTGTACTCTTTCTTGTGGCGTAAAACTACTGCCTGGGAGAGAGAATGTTTCTGTAGGTTGGTTTTAGAATGGTACTAAAAACAATAGTTAAAAATCACAGCATTTGAGTGAATTCTTCTTTATGTGGTCAAATTTGAAAATAAATATACCATAACTCTGCGCTCGAGACTGAATTCGATAGTTATTTTTTCCCAAAAACTTACTACGGCGGGAATGGAATAATGGATCCCATGAATGCGAGGCAGCTACACTAACAGTAACGTCACAGCGATACAATACTCGTTCATGTTACAATATTAACACTCAGAAAGAGTCGATAACTGAGTCATGACGTCACAAATCTTGGAGGTCACTTTTAGTCACATTTAAAAACCGACTTGCAGAAAAATTCTCGTTTCCCGAGACGTCTCTGTGTACCCAAAGGACGGCAAAGCAATACGCTAGATATTGCTGTACAGCAAAGTACAATTGCGTTACAACAATCAACTCAATCAATAACATGAAACACAATACAAAAACTCAATTGGCGACGAAGGAAATGTGATTAGGTTGTCAACGTTTTCTATAACTTACTATACGTAGAAAATCCAATGACACTTTGCTCTTCCGAACACAATGCTGAATGGAAACTATACACCATCTATTACTTGTTCTTTGATGGAATGTTTGAAATGGAACTATTCTTGTACCAACGAAGAAGAACGCCATTTGAGACGACCAACGAAATTGTAAACATTTATTCTCTTTCCTATGATAATATTATCACAACTTAGGAGTTTTGAGGATTCATAACGACGTTATACAAAATCAATCAGGACTCTGCCCGCGCGCATTATCCTGTCTGGCCCTAATCTTGTTTCGTCAGGATGTTTGTATTGTTCCGAAATTAGTCGATGATTATTTGGATATTTTCCAGCGTACGATTATAGGACTATGTATGAGGTGAATTAGTTGATACTATATTAACCTACAGGAAGTCAGAAATCATCTGTACAACATGAATGGTAGGGAGGCAAATTTGTTTTCAATATGACGAAAAGTAAACATCGAACGATCAACAAGATTTCCGCATAGATCGTTTTATTTCTGCAGTCGTGGAAGGAAATCGGGGAAAGTAAACTCAAATGTACTGAAACTCGAATAACCGTAACCTCTATTTGTTGAGTAACCTTTACCGAAGTAAAGCGGGAACCCCTTCCCCCCTCTAATACTGTACAGGTCCTGTAGAGGTCTGCTCCCCTTCACAGATGCTGTTTATGGCTCATCCCCTTCATAACATCGATTGAATTAAAAGTATTTCAGTATTGTTCAAACTCAGGGGGGTGAGGTTCGAATCGGATGAAATTAATTAAGGGAAGGAGTCAAATCTTCCATTTCAACTTATGTACACGCTACTCAAGAAATATAAGTTTAGATCAGTTGGTGATTAGTACAGTTGGTTTTCAGGACAGTTAAGATTGATTACATTTTTTTTCAGAACGGTTGATACATTTCCTTCTTATATGGAAAATAACCCTCTCCTCAATCATATGCTCAATCTAGAACCACAAATAATGCGTCACATTTTCAGTGTCAATGGGATATATAAGCGATCGCAGTGATTTTCCGAATGAACCTGTTCTAGTGAAACTGTGATTCATAATGAACATTCACAAAATGAGGAATATTAATTGCATGTAACGGTACGCGATTAGGTGAAAATTGATGGCAAAAATATCGAGTGCCATACGTAATCTCTCCACCTTTGTTATTATTTTCAATGACACTAGCAATTTGACAATATTGTCTTTATCTTGTGATGTATTTGTTGATTTCGTTTCTTGCACGGTTCAAGTGTCTTGATAAAGAACACTGTATCTCAGAAATTATACGCCCTCAGTTGGCTAGGTACATTGCAATACTAAATGGTAGATCCATTTTTTTTTTTTTTTTTTTTTTTGACTTGTGAATACTGTTTTACTGGTTTTTGGAACAAAACTATAGGCCTTCTGAAGCTGCCGAGTTCATCCATTTGCAGAATTTCTTCCCCACATGTAGTGGTCTCGTTGTACTCTGAACCGTATCATTTGACATGGCATACTTTGTGGAATAAATTTGTGAAAAAGTCTTTGATGTATGTGGATAAAGATAAACCACGGATTCTCTTCTGTATAGACATATTGCAAAAACATTTTTTCATCAAGTCATATATTTATTTGACTCTCAGACGGGGACCACGCCATATGAAATAATAACATTCCGAAAGTAATGTATCAAATCTGCGCAACTATGCGTCATATTATGAATAAGCCTATGAAGCATGCAATTTCAGGGATATATTTACGGAATTTACCAAAACCCACACTCATCATGGCGAATTCCACGCCAGTCGTTGTTGTTCAAACCTTTCTTCGTTGAACATTCACCTCACACACTAACAAACATTGATATAATATATATATATATATATATATATATATATATATATATATATATATATATATATATATATATATATATATATATATATTTATATCACTGATTTTATTGATCAAATTATGTTTTTGTTCAATGGTCTACGATACCCGGCACCTCCACCAATTGGTTTTAAAAATAGTTTTTTGTGATTTCTACCTTGATGTAATGTATTTCAATAGAACGAATACATTATTAAAATCAATAAATATCGGAAAAAAAACATGATATAGGATATATAATTCATTCAATATATATGTATATAATGTTTATGTTCCTGATTATTCCGCTTACCATTAAAATATGACTGTAGATTTCGAATAGATCACACTATGCATCTTCTCCGAGAGACGACTGTTATGGACGTATTCATGACGCTGCTTCATGAAGCTTGAAAAGTTGGCTTTATGAATACGTTCATAACAGTCGTCTCCTGGAGAAGGTGAATAGTGTGATCTATTCGAAACGTCGAGAGAATGTGGCAAAGTGTGGGGTTCGGCCTACACTGCCATCTTTTAATGTGAAGCGGAATAATCCTGAAAATTATATATATATATATATATATATATATATATATATATATATATATATATATATATATATATATATATATATATATATATATGTGTGTGTGTGTGTGTGTATGTGTGTGATAAATAATGATATTTAATGTCCACATTTTATTTGATTGAAATCAAGTGTCATGATTATGTTTGTTGTTTTCAGGTGGTGCGTGCCGCGAGTCCCGTGCTGTTGCGTGTGATTACGCTTGGAGCCTTCTTCATCTACTGCACAGTGAGTTTTCTCGGCAGTACTATAGACACATTCAGCACGTGGTTGCAATACGAGCTAGATGTACCAGGGCCCAGATTCACGAAGAGTTTTATCTCACAAACTGTTCCAGGACCTACCGCCAGACTTGGTTGCAAGTCTCATGCACGAAAGGTTTTAGGCAAAAGTTTTAGGAATAGATGATTCTTAAGTTCACACCGGTCTTGAATGATTTTAGTGGAGATACAACACTCACCTCGTCATTGATGTTGATGATTTGGGAGATTTTGCTCCCTCAATCTCAATCAGTACATGTTTAGAAGATCAAAAATGAAGCTTGAGAGAGTCTGGAAGTAAAGACACGATTCTACTATCAATTATCATATCAGTTATTCGATCTTAACCTCCAATTAGGAAGTTCGAATGACAGCTTATACAGTCTTGGCGATGAACAGAATGCAAGACCAGTCCATGGCAAGACCATTTTTTATGGTCTACATGAACTACACTTTTACTCCTCTAGTAAACTGTATAAAAGTTAGATGGATAGATTTTGCTCATCTTCTTCACAAATTTCATTTGATCCCAACTTTGTTCTTACTCACTCAACCTTGACCATCGCTAAATAATAAAAATAAAAAAAAAACATCCGATGGGATATATCAATTTCATCACATCCATTTTGTGTGCTCCCAATCTTAATTTTCTCGTCTTGATGGGATTTTTTTCAATTTCGATCTTGTCATTTTGTTATTATTGGTATCTTTATTCATTCAATCAACGATTCCTCGAATTCAACCTCATTGTTTCTCATCCAATATCATAGCCTGTGATTTAGATGATGAGTAGAGTCTAGGAAAAGCCACGCATGGATCGATTTTCGTTGCTGCCTCAAAAAACAAATACAGTAAGAAAGAAACATGGCCAGAACATCGAACAGAGTCACCTTATAGCGCATTCAATTCAATTCTTCCAATCAACAAAAACCTCCCCGATGACTAGTTGAGATTCTCCTACTATCGCACTGGGAGGAATGGACTAGTGGCTGGCTAATAGGTTAAACCGTGATTCAGGATACATGAGTGTATTTCCAGCCATGATCAAGTAGGGGTCAACTATCCTGACAGAGGTTATACGAATCAGCCGTTTTGGAGAAAATAATTTCAATCAAGTATTTTTAGATGAAATTGAAACATAGCATTTGAAAGCTGTTGAAAATATCAGAAGGTGAATCCAATAAGATTATTGAATAATTCGAAAAAATGATCAACAAATAGGCCGTGACTTGATAGATTCAAAATCAAGGTGAATATACAACTGTCCATGATATATCTTCACGTACCTCTATATATCGTCTATAATATCTCTCATCTAAAAACGCGTATGCAGCATTTTCTCAATATTGGATGAATATACGTAGCTGTCTATATAGTTATCGTCGGAATACGTGGCCTATTATTTCGCGGCCGGACGTCTCACTCATCACTCGCCTAT
Organism: Brachyptera putata; assembly: GCA_907164805.1. NCBI lineage: Eukaryota > Metazoa > Arthropoda > Insecta > Plecoptera > Taeniopterygidae > Brachyptera > Brachyptera putata. The sequence continues at coordinate 7,478,393 of OU015462.1, read as the reverse complement.
GGTGGAGTCTATTTTCCATTCTATTATTCTATTATTGAGAATAGTCTACTATGAGTCTATTATTTGGTTTACCGACGCACTGTACTGCTAACCAAACTATTTTGGCGTATGTGAATGATGAATCAGAGAAAGAAAAAGTGAAGTGATAGTGTTTTATCTGGTATTTTAGAATAGTGGGAAGATGAAACAATCCTGGCCCATCGTTACGAAACTTTTTTTTTATATTGGGTTTAACGACGCACTGTAATGATAGCGAACATCTATTGGCGTAGGATGTATGATTATTGAGATGATGGGATGATGAGATGAAGGTTTCTTAGGTATTGGGAAGGATGGTGGGAAGGAAGCGGTACCATTCTATTTCACTTAAACGACAAAGGGAAACCACAATGCATCCCTGTCACGATAGTCCAACATGGCAAGTAGCGAACCACGCCTCACTGAATGATGGTTTAGCGGGCTGACCAGTCGACCTCACGTCTCAGTACCATGGTATTATTATATTCATCTGTTTGAATCAATCTCATTATATGCTTCATTTCACCCCAGCATCGGCCGTCACATTATTTCGAAGGATTCCATTTTGTAGATCGTAAAAGTCTCAAGGCTTCTCCAGTCTCTGTAGAGGAAAAAGTTTCCGCCGGGGTGATTTCACAGATTTAAATTGTCATAAAAATTTGAATCGTGTAAGACTTAAAATCAACAAATACATCATAAGATACAGAAAGTATTCATCGAGAAGGCTAATGACGCAGATTTTATAATAACAAAGGTGGGAAAATCACTCGTATATATTAAAGTAACATTCGATATTTTTGCTTTCGATTTTTACCGCACAGCAAACAGTTACATACAAATAGCACGTACCATATTTTGAGTGCTCATTATAATCGTAAGTATTTTATGAAATACTTCTCTGAATAGTATGAAGAAGTTTTACTACAAGTACAATATATATATTCAGAAGGAAACTCACTGCGATCGTTTATATGACAGTATGATCATTGACAGTGAAAATGTTATGCTGTGGGTATAGGATTCCTCTCAACAACGCGCAATTAAAATCACTTTTTTTTTAATAATGTGAAATTGAGTCTTCGGCTACGCTCATTCAACAAAATTCCGTTTCTGTTTTCATGAGTCCCACGTCTTGTGCCTTACTTTCGATCATTTCATGTCGAAGAATCAACTTATTTATCGGAATGTAGGCCTATATTAGTTACATGTATTTTTTATTTAAATTAACCAATCTAGCATTTGAGATTCATCTAAGCAAAAATATGGCCTTGATCTTGCAGAAACTACAATTATGTATAGAAAACTATACTTTCAATTTTACCGTGTCCAGCATTTCCATTGAACATTATAACCCTGAGGCTATATTTGAATGAATAATGACGCCATTTTTTCCCTCCATTGTTGCGATAGCACCTCAAATAAATCAAACAAATTCCCGTTTTGTTGGGATAGCACCTCGAACAAATCTCGTATTCCGAAACGGTTCATCTTCTACGTCACCATACGTCACACTTCCTAATATTAACTTCCAATACAAAAACATGGGAATTCTCGAGAAAAAATACTGAACAGGCAAAATTAATATTTTGAAACCATCAATGATTGTTTTTCTTCGTTCTTCAAATACTTAACTGCATTATCCTAATGGCATTACAACCCTGAGGCTTCATTCAAATAAATAATGACGCTTTTTTTCCCTACATTCCAAGAGAAAACTAGAAAATATCATCTCAATTTGAGAAATCACAGTTGATTCTTTTGTACTCCAGATACGCGAGGTAATAAGTCGTGACGTAGCATTACTCGATTTTGTATCGGAACATGAAGAGAATCGGGTGATGCTGACGTCACTACTCGAAAAACAATTCAGGTCCCGGATGGCAAGTAAATCAATCAAAATCAACGAAATTGAAATAATGTTTCCTAGCTTTTTCCAAAATTGGGAGAAAGTTGTATTAATATCCGTCCCCATCTAGCCCCAGGTTTGTGATGTCCTGTAACTACTTGATGTTGATTGATTATTGTTTGCTCAACGACCACACCAAAAGCTGAGTTTACGGGGGTACGAATGAACAGGGGATAATGAAACTATGAAGTGATGGACGTTTACAAAAACCAATGCCTTATGCGGGACTCGAACTCACGCCACGATGGCTTCAGTCTCAGCTGACTGCGGGTAGCTATTTGATGTTACAATTTTCGATATTCACTTGAATTTCAATTGAAGTTTTGAACCATGTATTGAAAAATGAACGAATTATGTGATACAATTCTGTATTTTATTCCACCCCAATATCAGGCGTCACATTGTCTCGGAGGATTTCATTTTGAAGATCGTAAAAGCGTTTACAACTCGCCACTAAAGTGATTTCATTCTTGTTTGTAATTCGCAGCAAGATTTAGAACCTTTTACAATTCCCCAAGTATACATGCATTCACGAAAGAAAAAGAATATCGTCTGCAAACCATAGGCGTACGCAGAACGTTTCAAAAGCTACGCCCAATCGCTGAACAAAGAAATGCATTCTTTAGTAAATGAATATAATATATTCATGCAAAATATACATGGTTAGATGGTGTCTCATTATTATCTCAATTTGCTCACTTTGGTGGAGACAAAAACAAAGAAGAGACGGAGAACGTAATTGTCTATACATTTGTGTTCGAAGCTGATGAAACCCCCTAACGGAAAAAAGTCAAGAACTTACCCAATACCGAGCCGTTAAGGAAAATTTCCCAGACTTTGCCTCGCAGATATTTTTTTCGAAATCGAAGCATATCAAAATTGATTTCTTAGGTTTGCAAGATTGACGCTGGTGCAATAAATGATATTATCTGATGATTGTTGGAGATCGTATTCCGTGAACACTTCATTGCGCTGCGATAGGTACGGCCTGGGCCGTCTCTGCGTACTCTGTGCGTATGCCTATAATGCTACCAACATACTGAATAGTTGTAAAAACCCACAACAGTGACAACATCTCGCTACAACTTCACGCATTTAACACTTTTGGGAGAAACAGTTGCGTTTCTTACCGTAAACATCGTCTTTACAGATATTATTACTCTGAAAATACCGCAGTTATATACAATTTAACGATGACATATTTGTTTGCATTGTTTGTTGACGACCTTCTTTTGAGGATACAAGTATACCATGAACTGTGGTAATGCTGGATTAGCTCGCGCGATCACGTTCCATCGTAAAATCCTAAAGCTACAATTCTGAGCCATCGAACTCTTCTAGGAGCCACAGCCCACATACATTTTACTGTGGCCTAAGTGGCGTCTGAAAATGCTAATATTATGTTTCAATATGGAACGAAATAACTAGTATGCCATTTATTTTGCTTCAATTATCTCTAATGCGTGAAAATGGGCATGGAAAAGGAGTAACGACAAAGTAGACTTCATTTTGGAATTGTCTGCTCGCTTACAAATAGATTGCATGTGATTCTTCCTTCTTATAGAAGCAGTGAAAAACACGTTTTTTACTACTAACGTTCGGAGGTAAACGTTTAGATAGCGTCTGATTGTTTCTTCAGTACATGAAGACATCATTGACACCCCCTCCCCACTTCCAGGAAGTAACATCTCTTTCCAAAATGTGAATATCTATTTTGCGCGATATTTGAAAACAGGCGCTTAAAAAAGGTGGCTACATCGCATGCAGCGGTTACGTTGAGCAGTAATTATCAGATATGAATATTCCGTTCCACCATGGATGAAAATATACTATATATTTATTTATAAATATATATATATATATATATATATATATATATATATATATATATATATATATATATATATATATATATATATATATATATATATATATATATATATATATATATATATGTGTGTGTGTGTGTGTGTTTTCGAAGTTTTCAAGAGTCGTTTCAACAAGCATTATCAACGTGTAAGTTATGAGTTCGTGAAGAAATTTCTCTCCTGCTCCCCGCTCTAGCCAAATACACTCTGTACATCGTTGTAAACCACCGTCTACTGAGAATCGCCATACCTCATAAAAGTGTTAGGGGATAGAAACATCTGACCGTTGGGACTGATAAATGGGGAGGACAGTCGATCGCATCCTCCAAATATCGATGAGCTCAATGTATAACTCTTCACCAACATACGAACTGGAAAGAAAGGAGATGATCCCTCCCATAAGTTTCTATATTGTCTGATTTCGACACATTTTGTTTAGAAAAGCCAACAACCAAGCACTCACCCCCTTCCTCTACGCCCCCCATAAGGTGGTACAAATATATGGTTACCGTCAAATAAAGGATGGTGCATATATGAAAAAAATCGTTCATCGATTTCATTTCGTAACGACCGGAGTTATACCGGCTAATTCTGGAGGGTATTCGGTTCTTGATTTATTACCCAAAAGCATCACTTACATACACCCAACTCTTATCTATCTCTTACATAGCTCTTATATGAATATATGTATATATATATATATATATATATATATATATATATATATATATATATATATATATATATATATATATATATATATATAAATTATATGGATCCAAAACGAACTTATATACTTCATTTGCCCAGAATTCAAATTAGAATCGGAGCCCAAGTTGTATTACAAACAATTTTCACTTGCTACTCCATCGGAGGATAAAATTGTCAAGTGTAAAATACATGCTTTGAATTAAAGGGACCTAAAAACCTAATTATAGCTCACAACTCCCCATGTTTATTTTGCTCTCCGTCTCAAATTGCAGATTAAATTCAAGTACATCTTTCTATTGCGTTAAATGGTACAGCTTCTAATGTTTGAACTCTAATTCTGTGGAAATGAGGGAATGGTTCGCTTTCAATATTTCCTTCAATCAAGAATTGTAATTCGGAATTAATTAGATTCTTCGCTTTCAAAATGTAAATTGATCTCAGAATGAATTGTGTCACGTAGCAGAAATATTATCTGTTTGATATTCTGCCTATATTCTGATGGAGCTAAGATCAAAATAGCGTTTCAATTCTGGAATTTCTACCAATAGGAAAGTGAATAGATTGAAAGATAAGCCTACTTCGCTTGCTGTTTAAGAGTGAATGGGAGTCGATTCAGCGAGATATCAGTTTTTGGTGATAACTTCTGAACGGCATGTGATATCAAAACTCTAATAAGAGGGAAACACAGTTTTTAACACTTTCAAGATGGTGTGAGCAATAACTGTATAACGTGAATACCTGGAATAACTTGAAATTATTATAGCTGAAAACATTTTTAGCTGTTTATGTTTGACAATCAACGATGTAAGTTAAATTGTATTCACTTATATCATCTTGAGAATATTGAGAATATCTGTGTTTTTCTTGTACTGCATGAAATGTATATATTTCATACAGTTCAAAAGTCATCATCGAATAACTGATATTTCGCTAAATTGGCTCACATACACTCTTAATGGGTTCGAATCTGAACAATAAGTATCGATGAAACAATGTTCTAGGAAGATAATAATTCACATTTCACTTCATTCATCTTTAGAACCTATCATTCTCAGATTATCTAATAAAAATGGTATAATAATACTCTTCTAAGAAAATGAAATTGAGCAAAGAACTCAATCACCTTCACCAATCACAGCCAACACATCGACTATTTTCACGCCACCCTCCATAGCTCACTCAGCTGAAGCACCGCATTAGAAACTGAAGTCACCTTCAGGCATGGGATCGAGTTCCGCATATAAGACATGGTCACAAGGGTTATTGTAAACGTCCTTCCACTCATGATCGCTTCATCGTTCAATTATCATCTACTCATTCGTACCCCCAAATAATCTAGCTGTTGGTGAGGTCGTTAAACATACAATAATCATCATCATTCAAGGAGAATAGATGTATACACACACAAACATTATTCGCATTGCAATTGGACTTGCTGGAAAGATGTTATCTTCAGAGTAAATATCACTCCTGTTTACCATTTGTGTTGACTTCACTGGTAGGATTCAACTCGACAGGGTTGAACGACAGTCAGTGATTGTACTTTATGAGAGGTTATTGTGCACAATATCAACTTGCTGCTATCCAATGTAGCGAGTACCAAGGGATCCACAATCTCGTATAGAGCAAATTACTACGATTTTCAATAGCAATGGTAGATATTAAATATAATTAGATACCAAATACTTTCATCTATTATATGCCCCACGGGCAATTGAATAGCAGAGTGCATCCTATTAAATCCAAAATATATTCAAAATGTTGATAAACAAGCACAATGTGCCATATACAGACCTACTGTGAAATTGTCTGGTTAGGATTAACACATTTAATTCGGTAAATACTTCATTTAATGCTTGGTATATCCCGGTGCACTCCAGTGTGATAAAATATTGGAATATCAAATATCAAACGTTCAAGCAATATATAAACTATACATGAACAATAAATTTATATATATATATATATATATATATATATATATATATATATATATATATATATATATATATATATATATATATATATATATACATATACCGTGATAATGTATCGTGACTCACAAGTTTGTGTCACATTATAATATAATTATATCCAAGAATTTGGCGATGAATCATATCAATCGTTTCGTTCAAGTTGTCATTAAAATGTTACAATAAATCTCAAAATGTTTGTTGGCGTGAAGAACTGGGAATAATCTTAAGATGTATTCTTGTACTGATTAAAACCGAAGTTAAGAGAGTATATTGAATTCACAAGAAACAACTATAATATTCATCTCTTGATTGAGAGATTTCGAGTTTATTCATATGAGAACAAAATTTGATATCATGTTTCAAAATCTGTATTTGGCACAAACATCACATTTCCATTTTTTGATAATATTAAAATACATGTTTTACTGCAGACACAAGAAGTAATTCTTCTTCATTCATTGCTATTGAGAGTTGATAAAATATATATACATACATTTTATTCATGAAAGTACCTTCATTCTCGATATACTTCCCACTACCTGAGAAACCTCAATATCAGCATCCCATAGTCTCGATAATCATTCATCCGACGCCAATAGAGCTAAGTAGTCTTAAACAGTGCGTCGTTGAAATAAAATATAAAAAACTTATGTGCAGTATTATTTTCACTTAGGTAGATTAGTGGAACAGTTTGGGGTTTAGTGATGGAATTGTATAAATTCTATCAATTGTTCAGAAAAAATGGCCCAAGAAAATAGGGTACGGCGGATACCGTTTGGTGGTAGTGGGGGTGGAAATTTGGGGGTGGGCCATATTTTTTTCCCAATTGGCGTAGTCGTTCAGAAAATCATATTTTGTATCTTACATATACTACAAAAGTATTGTAAAGAAAAAAAAATCTTGTCAAAAAATATATTGTACCGGAAAATGACCAATTGAATAACCTTGACGTTTGACTCTCTGACCTCTCGCTCTTTAAGGTTTGGTGATAGATAGACATACATTCTATCACATGTTTAGAAAATATAGCATAATAAAATAGGTTATAGGAGGACGGCGAATATCACAATTGTTTGTTGGTGACAGGGGAGGCAATTGGGGGATGAGCCTTTCTTCAGTTCAATTTCCATTGGTGAAGTGGTTGAGTGAAAACAAATTTTTGTTCTCGTGCTATGCTACAAATGTATCGTAAAAATATTGTTTTTCTTAAAAAAGAAAATCAATTATCTTGCCGGTATCGGAAAATCAATTAACATTCATCTCTTTACATACTGACTCTCAATTTATAGAAAATGTACTGGGAAACTATATACCTTGGTTTTCACATTTCTGAGCCTTCCTTATTCATTCACTTATTATTGTCATTTAATTATGTAGATTTTCATTGATAAAACTTTAATCTCACTATTGGTCAGTTTTCCTATGTAAATATTCATTTTCTGAGAAGAAAATAATCAAATCTCTTCAAACTCAGTACAAACAATATCTATTAGAACTAGGAAAACGCCTTATATGCGTTGAGATGACCTTAGAAGTATGGAAATGTAGAATTAAGAACATTTGGTCAGCTCAATGTCAGCTCATAGGGTATACAGGCCATGGATCACTTCGAAGGTTTAAAAACCGCGGCTTTCTGTTGGTATATGGACCTTGGTTTTCCAACAATGGTACCAGTGCCTTTTTCATATCCATCACAGATTTTAATCGTTTTGATTTATTGGTGACACTTTTTACTCACATTTAATAGTTCCTATAATTGCTTTCTTAATTGCTTTTATTGATGTGGGAAAAAGTACGTTGAAAATGCGTTTTCTCCGATATTACACATTCGATTGTTCAATAAATCGCTGGAAATGTGTACGATGGTTGTTCAGCAACTACATTCAGCAGAAATTTTAGAGCTTTTGAAAATTTTTGGTTTTTCAAGTATTTCGCCTCCGCCTTATTCTTATGGGGATTTTCCATAATTTGCAATTTTTTTCCGAAAAAACCGTTCAAGCGTTTTTTCTGAGAAACAATCTCAACCTATTCTGCTGTGACACCGAAATGTAAAAAATATTTCGAGTCGATTGATCACTTTTCCTGACCTGTATGCCGCGAACAAAATTACACAAAAAAAAAAAAAAAAGCCAAGCCCAAACTTTTTCGGTACCGGTGTATGGAATCAAAATCTTCGCCACGCTAATCTAACAATATCAACATTCCGAGGAAATATCATGACAAACGAATGATTTTTCAAAATTTTCCCAAATTTCCACCCCCACCACCCCCAAGTGGTTGCAAAATTCACCGTTCTTCGTAGCCAATTTTGTTGGGCTATTTTTCCTCAGCATGTGGTAGAGTTTATACGTTCATGTCAGCAAACCCCGAAAAGGGATAGGGCAGAGAATCAGATGTCGAAGGTGAATCAGTTTGTCATTTTCCAGTACAATATTTTTGTGTGTCCCCAAAAATTATTTCTCTAACTACATTCCTCGTATCATGTGAGAAAAATAATCAACATTTGTCACACCACTATGTCAATAAAGATAAAATCAATTATTTTCCACCGCCGAATTTCCACCCATGCCACTGATGGTTGAAAATTCGCCGTCCTCCGTAGTGTATTAATTTAGTTGAGCTATTTTTTGTGAGCAAGTGGTAAAATGTATACGTCTCTATCGCTCAACCCCCAATTGTTCCTTATATTCAACCTAATCTATCTAACTATCTACAGTTGATCTTTGTTCTACGGTTGAATCTCGGCGCAAAAGGAACTAGATGTCGACGCGCCGTAATACCCAAACATTCATTCATTCTACTGTTCTATCGTCTTGTTGCCATAGCACCTCGAACAAATCTCGTATTCCGGAACAATCGTCTTCTATACTTCACCAGCGATTTCTCACACTTCCTAATAACAACTTCCAATACAAAAACATAGGAATTCTCGAGGGGAAATACTGAACAGATAAGAATAATATTTTGAAAGCATCAATTGTTTTTTTGTTCTTCAAAAACTTGACTGTATTTTGCGCTTTTCTTGATATTGTTCTCACCACTCCGTACGAACGAAGGTTGGTGCTAGTTATGATTAATTATACTCGATAACTTCTCATTTTCAGAGTGTATGGGGTCGATTTAGCGAAAAATAATTCTTCAGTCTTTTGAATGGTGTGAGATATAAAGAATTTGATACGAAATGAAAACAGATATTTCGAATAATATCGAAATGGTAAAGGTGAAAAGTGTTCAACTTATTGCATAACTGTCAAGCATGTACAGCTAGAATTTTTGTTTCAGATGTTTACGTTTGACAACTATACATTATGAGTGAAATAGTTACCACTTATACCATACTGAAGGTACCATATCAAAAAATATCTGTTTTTCCCGTACTAGAATTTCTCCAACTCATACCTTTCGAAAGTAATCACCAAAAAGTACTGATATTTCGTACAATCTTATATTAAAGCTTTGTGAATAGGCCTACGTATCTGATGCTGATTTCTGATGAAGGTACGTACTCTCCAGAACCAAGAAACATGAGGCTAAACCACGACGTAGTGATACCAACAACAAATTGTATCATAATACAAAGAAGGTGTACCGACTCCCACACTAATAACCTGGAGACATTTGTAGTTTCTTGCGGTCAAATCAGATATGTGAACTAGATATACATTCGAGTGGCTATGGTAGCGGGTGGCATAGTTGAATTTACAAAATCTATTATTTTCGTGAAAAACAAATGCGGTCTAACGCGTATACTCTTTTGCATATACGGGTATACGTGGCTGGTGTATACGGGTATACGTGGCTGGTGTATATGACCATGCGCATACCGGTACCTAGTCTGTGAAAAAATCAGCGTCTTAAAATTGCGCACAGTTTGTATTTGAACTGTGCATAGTTAAGCGCACAGTTAGTATTTGAATTAAAATCCGTATCACCTAGCTGTTGGTGGGGTCGTTAAACACCATTATTATTTTTGAATAAAATTTCAATTTCGGATAAATCCATTTTATTCATTTATTGTATTTTATGCATTATGTACTGTACACTCACACTTACACATAATTGTGATGGCCAAGACTTAAACTGAATAACAACACTTCAAAGAGGAACAATTTGTTAACAAATAATGATTTTAGAAAAATCTCAAATAATCGCCCGCGGGTTCACCTCTAGGCTGCACTGGGGTTTAAGTTACCGCGGGCTGAGCCTGTGTAAACTGTGTGTGAACTGTGTAAACATAACAATTTTTTCAACTGCGGTCAGACCGCGATTTGAACAACGGGCAATCACGTATAGTGTAAAAACAACTATACGTGAATGCCACAAGGAAGCCAGCTATAGAAAGGAAACCTGGCTCAGAAAATTGAAGATAGATGCTCCGTGCAATGAGCTACATGTTCGAGCTACATGAGCTCGGCGAAATGTTCGAGGACAACACATACGTGAGATTCTCAGAAAAAGAGAATATTATAGTTGGTGTGGACTCAAGCAGACAGGATTTGGAGTCATTCTATTTGAAGAATGTACATCAGAAAATAAATGAGTTTGTGGAAATGCTGGACTGTCGTGTTTTAAATGAAGAGATGCGTTGAAAATGAATGAAAATGTAGCTCCAGTAAGTTTGAATCCTGGTAGAAGTATGAACGGTATACGCTGCAGAAACTGCAGCGAGATTGAAATCTTGCCACACATCCCATAGGCTTTTACGACAAAGGAAATCAGGAAATCCATCATAAATTTACGACACCACAAAATCAGGTCATTGTTTACCGATTCATTGAAAAAATGATTCGAGGTTCACGAAGAGGTGTCTTGCCTTGCCCTGGATCTGGATAAAAGCATGAGAGGGGTGGATATCGTATCCATCGACCGAGAGTGTGACAGAGGGCACATCTTTGATCCGACTGTTAGATTCGAGAGAGATGCTAATCACCCAGTAAAGATCAATCAAGAAGAGAAAAAAAATTAAACTAACCATCGAGCACCTGGACGAAAAGTATAAACCAAAACAGATTGAACTGTTTTTTTGACGCTCGAGGAACCATTTCGCAATTATTAGTAATTTTTGAAAACGTATCTCGTTAGATAATTCTTTAAAAATATGAGATTGGATTTCTATCATTTCAATATTCAGTTATTTGATCATCTTCTATCATATTTTTCCTTGTTCTCTATATTTATCGTTATCCTGTGCACTTTGGAGGCAGGGTCCAATAAAGGTTTATATATATATATATATATATATATATATATATATATATATATATATATATATATATATATATATATATACTCCTATTTCGAATTGTACGAGATGTTTTATGAAGAAGCCACCAATATAGACAGAAGAAAAGCTGGACAGATAATCATGTGAACACGTATAGTTGCTCTTCTATTTATTAGGCATGGAAAAATTATAAATTATAAACCTGTAACTAGGCTTAAACGTTGAAGGTTAAGTGCAGTATAGAACAAAGTGGTGTAATTTGTATCGCGGTAAAAGCACATTTTTTGTTTTCAGTACGTATAGCTGGTTGCATAGCTCTGGGACACTGTTACCCATCCCTCGGTATACGACAGCTGTTATCTGAGGCGTATGATAGCTACAATTCAATATAAAATTGATTCTTACGCACTTATTAAAGACATACTGCCCTCGTGTAGCGTTGACTGTCTCGTTGATTGGTTCTCGTTGCGCTGTCTCAACCAGCTGGAAATGGCTTGGTTTCTACGAGAGTTTTATACAAATACCATTTTCCTGTGAGTTGTGTGTATTACTTAGAGTGTTTTCGACTCTTCGCTACAGATGATAAAAAAATATATCGATCTCATTGTATAACTAGAGAGTGAATACTTTTTCACTTTCGATTTTCCTTTTAGTAGCAGAAAAAACACTCATCTTGTATAACATACATCTCAACTCAAAACAAACAAATCAAAGTTGCACTGTCGAGTTCAGATTTTGAAGGATGCTTTTCAATTTCATTTTTCAGTGTCTCTTTCTGCGTAATAGATTTATGAGTTTTATCGAATAGAAATAACGCTTCCACTTGCTTGTTTATTGCTGATTTGTAGAATAAGTTGAGTGATGGCTTGCAAAGAGGCTATTCGTCGGAGTGGAAGTAGGTTTTAGATTTTGGTTTCAGTCAAGATTAGATTGGTCTAGTAAGTGATTCTTTGATACTTGGTTTAGGTTGGTTTGAATAGGATGGGCTGATTCATGTAGTTAGATTGGGTTATATTTTCAGAGAACACTTTTTATACTTTCAGAAACAATTTTTCTAGCAAAACTATCCGTGTAAAATATACACATGGCTATGTGCCATTACGTGTTATTGTTATCCCAATATAATGATAATAATGATAATAATGGTTTATTGGCAGTTATACAAGTGTTACAAGCTATGCTTCGTCTTTATAGTACAGGTTATCACAGAAGGCCATCTTTATTTGTGCGCTATACTCACTTTATTTGTGGGAACATGAACCACAATTTAATTGGAAACGTAGTTATACATAGATTTACGTTAGAAGTAGTGAAATATCAACAGGGACTGGTGAAATTAATTGCAACGGCTAAATTTGGATTATATCCAATAACGTATACGCAAACATGAGCCGATGATAGAGAAGACCGAGGAGAAGACTTTTTCACCCCGCAGGGAATATTTTTGAAATTGTAAGGAATTAAAACTGATTTAATAGGTTTGTAAGAATTACGTGGGCGCGAAAACGTTATTATATAATGATTGTGGTCAAAAATTGGGGATGAAATATTCAATGTAGGCCTATGTACAGTGCAGATGCTTGTGATGCATCAGGTATGGCCTGGGCCATACCTGAGGAACCTTATGTTCTCTGTGGGCACGTTCAGTGTCAGTGATTTTCAGTGTCCTCTCCTTTGTTATGCATTAGGTACGGCTTGAGTCGACTCGGAGTACCCTGTGCCTCTATATACCAATCATTTTTAAATGATTTAGGATAACATATTCAGTGTACCCTTTCGTGTGATGCATTAGGTACCCATTGCGTACCCTATGCTTAAAAAGACGCATGAATAGTGTCGGTCGTTTCGCAGTTCGTACCTTATTACTCTATAAGGTGTTATATTCCAATCCATGCCGTGAAGTACGCAGAGCTTGAAAGAGATAATTCTAAACGGAAAGCCGGCGAGCCAGGAAGAGAGATAAGACTTAATCTTCTCCGAAGGCGTGGGGCTTTAAATAATAATGTATAATACGGTGGAAGAATGGTGTGTGCAAGAGCTAGTGGGCGGGTGGATTAGAATCTGTTGACTAAACACCCTGCAGGTGACAATAAACCAGCGGTACATCTTTAGGCGGAAACGGGAGATGCGTGTTCTTAGTATATCCATTAAAATGAGAAAGTTGTTAAGGAAGGATGCTATCCAGATTCATATTTCAAGAAAATGGAAGAGATTTTGTTTCATAAACAACAAAAACTTATGTCGCGTATTTTGGTACCACAAATAGAGCAAATCAAGGAGAAAAAAGTAAGAAAGTATGTAGAAATAATAAAACCGGTGGCTCTTTTATCGCCGTAAAAATGTTTCAATTATTCGTTATCTGTTGAATAATCACTGTTTTCGAATGAGTTGAGTTACAATTAACCAAGAAAATGCAACGTATGCGTTGTGGGATGAGTGAAATATGTATATATAGAATGTACCGTACTCGAGAATAGAAAGTTATATAAACACTTTGATTTCGGAAGTAATGAGCCTTCCTCATTCGTTCATTCGTTCATATCATTCTATTCTTAGCTCATGGCCTTTTAACCTTGATTTTCATGGGAAAACTTCAATAATCTCAATATTGGTTCTGTCCAATGAAATAATGTATTTTTTGGAAAACAACAAATACATTTTGTTTTTCAAATTCAGCACTGATATTATCAGAACAATATCATTATTCGATGTGAATGTCATATCAAACGGATGAAATCGAAAGATTGAAAATTCCACCTGTATTGCTATTCTTATAGGAATTTTCCAAAGTTTCCCAATTTGGTCCGAAAAACCCGTCGAACCAATACTACTCCATAAAACCCAACCTATTCTGGTATGACATACAGATAAGTTTGATGTCCGTTGGTTTCCAAATTCCAAAAAAAAGGAGACCGATTTTTTTCGTTAAGTGAAATGGAAGTTTTTGATACGCTCATCTAATAATTAATGCTTTCGTGATAGTAGGATATACTTTTATACTTGTGATGCCCAGACCGAGCGATCGTACGATCAAGTTTGTGTCAAGCTGTCGATATCAATGAATGTAAACAAAAATTTGTCATGAATAGCAACGTTCGTTCCACGAGAAATTCTTTGGGATTCCATTACTGACAAATCGTTCGAGCCGCCTATTCTCGAAACTTTAAACGCGTGTCATTGAATATTAGAGACATGTGAATCTCATCGTGTGCTCGATGATAAATTCCATGCAATATTTATCTCCATAGAAACGTATTCAACATCCCCGTTCAACACGCCTCACCGGGGCTATGCTAACGTGAGTGAAAAAAAGGTGATTAAAATTAGTTTTTTTTAAGTAAAAAAATAAAAAATTGGAAAGTTAAATCAGAGTGCTAATAGTATAGCTTCCATCGCTGTGATGGAACTAGGAAACTATATAGTGAAGCAAATAGAAAATGGAAAATGGAAATTTCTTTCAAAAGCTGTACAGATACCCTTGGAATGATTATTTGTCATTTTTATTCTATTGAGTCAATTGCTATCATTTTCGAACAAAACAAAATTCGTTGAAAATATATTTTTGGATGAGCGAAGCGAAGACTCAATTTCACTTGACCCGAAAAAAATGTACATGTTTTTTTTTTTTTGTTTTTTTTTTTTTTTTTTTTGTTCGCGCTCTACAGGTCAGCCGAAAATTCAAATTCGATTGAAACTTGGCATGCCCATGTGTCATCATCTGGATTGAATCCCATTAGTTTTTATAAGCAATCGGTTGCACCACTTCTGAGAAAACTAATTCTCCATTTTCCAATTAACCCATACGAATGAGCCAGAGAAGAATTTTCATAAAAAAAATGTCCTTCAAAATATTTCAAATTTTCACCAAATTGTAATATAATATTGATACACATCATTCCGAACTTTCGTTGAAATCCAACCAGTCATTTTGATATAAAAAAAGCAAAAGAAGAATTTTCGTACAAAAAATGTCTTTCGGAAAAATTCAAATTTTCACCAAATCTCAATATAATAATGATACAGATTATTTCAAACTTTCACTGAAATCCAATCAGTCGTTTAGATATAAAAGATTATATAATGACATTTTTACACATCGTTTTAAAGCTATTAAGAAAGCCAATTAAATCCAAGCAACAAGTGTCACCAATTAATGGAAAACGATTAAAACAAGGCCTTCTTTATTATAGAAGAAATTATTGAGAATGAGTGATGAATATAAAAGGAGGGCTCAAGGTGTATATATGTATACAGCTGGCATCACGTTTCATATAGTAGTATAATATTACAATATAATATAATATTAAATTGCATCTAATATTTCCTTCATGAGAATAGTCTACGAAACAAAACCAACCAAATGGAAAGATTGATTTTTAACTTGAATGCCGTCAAAACATCAACTTGATATAACAATTTTTGAAAGAATTCAATGTCAACCTTATTACCTCATCCATCAACGCGGAAACACATAACGCGTTTTCCTAGTGTAAAATAATATTGAATATTTGCATTGCGTGAGAATTTCAGATTTCGAGATTGTACAAGATTGAAATGAAATTTCCACAGAAATGTTATTATTGTTCTATTGATTTGATACATGTCTCTACCAAGCTCATAAGATAATTGTTGTTCTGACGTGCTAGAAACAGTAGATATTTGGAAGAACGAAGCGAAACCTCAATTTTATCGCACTTGAAAAAACATATTCTTTTCGCACTCGACAGGTCAAACTAAAGCACAAATTTCGATGAAACAGTCCTGACGTGCTCATGTGACATCATCTGACTCGATATTGTGTAGTTTTGAGGCGCGACTGGTGGAATCTTTTTTGAGAAAAAACGTTTCGAAATCTTGTAAATTGCCATGAGAATGACGCAGATGAGAAAATGTTAAGAAAGTATTCATTTCGGATATTTTCGAATTCCTACAGAATTCAAGCACAAGAATAATACACTTTATTCCGTGTCCCTGATTTCAGAAACAGAATATCTTCAAATATCAGAGACTAAAGATATACTACCAAGCAATGTCATAGGAAGTTAGCATGAAACTGATCCTCACTTTAACCAAGCAATACTTATGAATCTGAAAGCGCTACATACATGCTGGATTGTGTTGCTACTGAGCAGTCACCAGGGACGTTCTTTCAGTGGCGAGCATAGGTACTAATTGCAGACGAAGGCCAAGAGAATAGGAAGTGTGTAGGGATTCCCATGTGTAGAAATTAAGAATTAACTCTCCCGGTAGTATATATATATATATATATATATATATATATATATATATATATATATATATATATATATATATATATATATATATATATATATATATATATATAATGATATATATATACTACCGGGAGAGTAATATAGTATACGGGAGAGTAGAAGTAGAATAGTAGAATACGGGAGAGTAGAATACGTTGATGCATCAACGTATTCACTAACTAGTCCCTACAATGATATATTATATATGAACTGATTTTACATCATGCTCTATGCGAATTCATCAAACCAACTCCGTTTGCATGTTGTGACATATTATTTTTCTAATAAAAAAACAATGAAAATGAGGTGTTCAATCTCAATGAATATACTTACAGATATGTTTGCAATATTCGTCAAATGCATAACCAATTCTTAAATGAACATATTGCCAGTATATGACTTTCCACTGCTACCTCATGCATTTAAATTGTATTTTTTTTTTGTCTAGAGTTACTGAACTACGTATTGAAATGTAACTCATTTATCTGTAACGTGAAAGCTCCTGACGGGTTCTGCGCTACGCTATCTACTCTCATCCCGAATGCCTATAATATCGTAAATTCACTCCACTCATCGACTCACTTCTCGGTTAGGTTCTCTATTCTCAATGAATATGACTTCCGTAACCATTTTCTATGCTGAAAAACCATTTCCTGTGTGGCTGTACAGAACCTGTATATTCATTATTATTCATACTTTTATTCTATATAGCATGAGCTCATTTGCACTTTATGCAAATTCAATGTTTTCTTGTGTTCGTTGAACATTATTGAATAGTTGATTAGTCAAACACTGGAAAAGACCTTCATGCTGTTCTTATAGCTGTTTCTCTGCTAGTTTGTTTGTTTGTTTGTTTGTTGTTCACATTTCCGTACGCGTTGCATAAGGTCGATGGGTCAGACGGTCTGATTTCTCATCGCGGAACTTTTTCTGGATACGAATACTTGTCCAATTTGTAACGTTCTAGTTTTGGAGCCAAGTTGGTTGGATGATCTTTTAGGAAAAAACAGTTCAAACTTGGGGCTGGAACAATGAAAATAGTCCGACTGAGAAATAATGGAGAGAGATTTTCTGAAAGTATGTAAATGTTCTCTAAATTTGGAAGCAACAACTGCGAATTATTTTAAATGTTCTCATGAAACGGCACGGTCGTTTCGAAAAGGTAAAATGGAAATGGTTTCATCCCCTCTCCTCATTCCAGCACCGCGTACAACTCAATCTGCGTTTTACTAATTCAAAATTCAAAATCATGATAACGTGAAATATCAAGGTCAATTGTTTCATGTCAAACTATATTGAAATGTTTGACGAATATTGAAATACTACTGACAATCAATAATGTCGTCACTCTACAAAAAACTAATCGACTATTATAAACGCAATCGGAGTTTCATCAGTCGGTTGTATATAATAAAAAAAAACATTCAAAACCGATTGATTTTGTTTTTATCGTATTGGAATTTATACTCTCACCGCACCATGGCAATAACTCTAAACGCCAGGCTTCACGTTTTGTTCCCATTTTACACATTTCTTTCCATTAATCATATAAAATAAAAATATCATTTTATCGTTGTTCTCAATGGGATTCAATTTGGAATACCAGTTTTTTCTTCTTCGAAATACTTCACTTCGTATTTCATATTCCACTATTTATTCCATCCAACACCTGCTATAGTGGCCAGATGTTATGCTGTATACGCTATTAGAAAGTCAATTCAACTTTTGCATTCGTTTTTTTCCATATTGTATTTTTCATCTCTATGAACACATTCTCATATTTGTTATGAATGGTAAACGTATGTTTATGGATGACAAGAATCTTTTATATGTATTATATATACATTTTTGGCATTCCTTCCATTTTTGTCTGTACAAAACTTTCCAATTTGTAATAAAATATGTAGACGTAACTTATAACATTTCCACTTCGAAAGTTGGGTATACTATCGACAACATTGTAAATCATTCTATTGTTCTGCAGTTTTGTGAACAAGTAGACTTTGTCATTTGGCAGAATTT